>CAHIKZ030001934.1:267500-287500 GCA_903632075.3 Acanthosepion pharaonis
AGCTGGCAGATGAAAATATCATTTCATATTTATCGGTAAACGATAAAGATACAAAACAGAGAATTCAAAAACAAAAAAACAGGCTCGACTACGCAGTAGCGATCTATTGCTAGATTACTAATTAACTTTTTAAAGGAAAGAATTTGATTAATTTTCTATGGCAGAGTTTAAAATGTTTCTTTTTGTTTTTCGAGCATGATAGTAATTTTGTAATTGTTGTTTAGTAAATTTAAATCAACTGTTTCATGTAAACAATAAATCAATTAGTTGTGGGAAAATAGAAAAAAATGTCTTGTCTATCGCCTTGCTTAGTAACCGGGCGATAAAATCCTAACTGCTTTTCCTAAGCGTATCTGATCGTCGCGATGAAAAACAATATTAACAGTAATATTTTTTTCTTTTATATATCCTAAGTATGGAATATATTTCAACATCTAGAACTGAAATATTGCCGAAAAATTTAATATTTTACTTTTTATTGATACTTACACTTTTTTTCATTCCAGGACATTAATTCCCCGTCAATATATATATATATATATATATATATAGTTTCAGGATTTATGTTTTTACAATAAAAAAGGACTTAATTCAGGACGATAATAGCATGATAAAATTTTTAAAAGTGTAATATATATATGAAAAAATCAAATAAAGCAAAACAAAGAAAAAATCAGCTGGTTCTTTGGCGATCTACGGTGAGGGCATGCACCGATTTTTATCTGGCCTCTAGGCTACCCCACTTCTCACTTTCATAGAAGGATAATGTGCTATTGTTATTATCTAGGAAAACGGTTTGCATTTATTTTTTATTTAATAAAGTATTATAACAATACTTTAATCGTTTCTGAAAAGAATCGGTTAGATGAAGTATAAAAATAAAAACAAACTTCTCCATATACATTCACTTGTCTTTTGCTTTCCCTTTCTACACAAACACATGAATCTTGCACCCCAAACAAACAATTTGTGCTTGCTAGCAATACAAATGGGTGGGCTAATTGCCCAACAAGAGTATTTCTTATTACACTGACATTTCCATAAATAAATAACCTCAGTATTCAATGATTAAATATCGAAAGTGTCATTCAAATCAATTACTTTTGAGAGAAAGATGAATTTGAAAAATGGGTTTGGCAATACACATTGGAAAAGATTCTCTGAAAATTTGAATTTTGGTGAAAGGGCAAAAATAGTAGACAAACGAAAAAAGCAAAAAACAAATAATTTTTCAGCATAACGTCAGTAAGTGATTTTTATATCAGATTTTTTTTAATTCCTATTATTTTAAAGCACAAATGTTATGAAAAAGTATTTAAAACTTTATATAACAAACCGTTTCGCAATGTTTATCATCAGGTCTGTAGCACGACCTAAGAAGCCAAGCGCAAACAAATGTGAACTATCGGACAATTAGACTAATGGACCATATAAAAAAACTTATCCGAATTTTGTTAAATAGAACGTGCAGCAGATTTTGACCAGAAATAAGACAACAGTACGGATCTATTAAAGACAATGGGACAAAAAAAAATGTAATATTTATACTCAGAATGATACCAGAAAAAGCAATACAAATACAGAAGTATGTGTACCTGTGTTTTAAAGTAAGCTACAAAGAACAATTGCAACTGCTAGGTAATCTTGATATATTTGGGAAGGAGATTAGAATAACCAAGAACCCGTACTGGCAGCAAACTGCCTACATACGAATAGAAAATGAATTCAGTAAATAAATATACAAAAATAGGAAGGGATGCAAGATAAGGATCTGTAGAGTAAGGCGAGAGAGAATTAGAAGTCCTACCAGGATCCATTATTGTCGCTCAGAATCTTAATACAAGATATGAAGAAGACTCAGTGTTGACAGCAGACAGTGAAAAGAAACAAGAACTCGTACAAAAGGTAATGAAGAAAAGCGATAAGAAAAGAACAAACAACTGCAAGAAGACAGAATACCTTGTTGATAGTAGAAAGAACAACCCAACATCTAAATTGCCAATTGGATATTCCAAAAATCAAACGAGTATAGCAATTTAAATATCAGGGAAGCGTTTCAACAGAGGGGAGAAAGTGTGACACCAAAATCCGAAGACGCATTGGAATAGCGAAAGATGAAAACCGAAAACCCAGAAGGAAACAAAAAAAAAAAAAAAAAAGACAAAAAAAACCCCCATTAAACTACGTATTCAGAAAAAAAAAAAAAAGTAGTTCTGAATTGTTATGCAATATCAGAGCCACCACCCCACATGTGAATTAACCTAATATCGACAAATGTAGGTGATGATATGTATAGAGTGGGTTATTAATCCCCAGAGTAATTATATACACTGGCATGATAAGATTTCGACCAACCTTTATATTTAGATACCTTTAAAAATACAGGATATAAAAAAAATGAACATAACATAAAAATAAAATGTCATCGTCAAAACCTATTTATTATGAAGACGAAAGATCAAAAGATTTTTTTCTAGTGAAAATTATTCTTTGATCTTTGTTTTTTTAGAACATTGAATATTTTGGTAAAAATCTTGTTTGTTTTTCGGCGTCAATGCGGGACCATAAACGTGTACGGAAAATTTGAGAAAAGAATTGATTTTAAAATTATTGCAAAAAATCAGATAAATGTTTAAATTTTAATAAAAAATTCTCTATTCAGAAATTAATCAATTTACTTTGAAATGCTCCTTCTTTTTTAAACAAAATGTTTCAAATTTTCTTTTTTTAATGTTTCTCCCAGTCCATTTATTTAATGAAATTTCGAGTAATTCTTTTTTTGTTTTTGTAGAGCTTAATGTGTATATTAATAAGGAAACGTCCTTATAAAGTTTAAATCATGAATTTCTTTTTCAAACAGAACTTCCAGTTACAGAAATCCTGCTACGAATTGTAAAATAAAAATACAATAAATCTAAGACTTTATTTGTAAAAGTTGACAAAAACCTAATCCACGAAAATGATATGCGTTTATTACGGTCCAATCTTCTTACCAGATTGGAAAGATGGAAACATCTTTCAGAATTACAGTGCTCCTTTGCAATACGCTATGTGCAAAAAAAAGGTCTATTTTGAGTAAAGATGTTAAGCCTTTGAATGACTGGTCAGCATAGTCTTGATCTCAGTACCATTTAACCATTGTGATGGGAACTGAAAAGATAAGTATACTAACGAAAACCATGCAATCTCCAAGAGTTTGGGGATCACTACTAAGAATCGGAACATTTTAAAGTGAAAAACCTGTACTTTTTCCATTCAACGCCATATTGAATTGTGGCAATTCAATCAGTAAAACTTTATTACTAATTCCATACTTTGAAGCTTTATACTTTCTGTAATAAAGATTACTTTTACCAAAGAAGTTCCCTTTTAACTTAAGAGCTTATATGTGTAAGTTTTTTTCAGAATCAATGAAACAAAAAAGAAACTTGTTTTCTAGCCCTCAGAATACAAGATGTAAGAAGGAAAGCATACTGTAATCACTAAATTTTGAAGTAAAATTAACAAGAGTAATTTATTTGTCAAGGTAACCCAAAGGTTTTATACGTCAGTGTATATTCAGACGATAGACTGCAAATAGATACACCCAAAATGTGGAAGTACTGAAGAGACAAAACTGAAATAGCTTTATGTCAAGAATCATACCCATTTTATATGACAATTTCCAGCTTCTGGGAGTCTATTTACCACAAATATTATCCTAGATAAATTCATTCATAAATTGTTCTCCAGTGAGTAAAACCTATATTTTAATTACTGGCAAAAAAAAAAAAAAAAAAAAAAAAAAAAAAAATATGATTTGGAGTGGGGCTGTAAAAGAAGTTCAAGGGATGCAAGTCAGTGCTTTGTACAGTGTAACCCGGCTATAAAAGAGATTTTTTCTGGTCCCAAATTAGAGCCATACTTACCTAAACAAAATAGACCAAACCTGGATATAAGAGACTTCTTCTCCGGTCCTGACAACTCTCTTATATCCGGGTTACAAACCATATATATATATATATATATATATATATATAAAAATAAACTGGTAACGTTACGCAATAAACCAATAAAACGTATTTATCGATATTAGGACTTGAAAGTTTTAAAATTTTACTAACTCAGTCTAGTCTGTCATATTTACCACATGTGCCAGTTACCGAAGAGACAATGAATCTTGAATCCGAAAAGAAATAAAGATGAAAAGAAATAAAGATAAAAAAAAATCTTTGTTGCTTTTAGACTTTCGCAACACCCAGTTGTGTATTTTAACCAAGTCAGAATTAACGTAAATCTTTCTAGTCGTTGTTCAATAATCGAGACACGTTGAAAAATGACTTGCTTAAATATTCTTACAAGCACATTTAAAAAGTAGAATAATATAGCAACATTATATAAAAATCATATTACGCAGAAGTCATAAATAAACAATTTCAACATTAATGATACCTAAAAGAATGGGCTCTTAATTACAAGTCGGGGTGCGAAAGTGTAATAGCACCAAACCTTTTACAGTAAGAGTGAAAATCCCCAAGCATTCCTTTGTACTCTCTACAATTTCTATTATGTAGGTATTTCCAAAAATGAAGAAAAAAAAAATGCCCCAAATCACCAAAATTTTATATATATATATATATATATATATATATATATATATATATATATAGATATATAGATGTGTGTGTATGTGTGTCCCTTTTTAGAACATTCAAAATTTGGACTAAAAACTTTTAGTCATGGGTGACAAACTTGTATAGAAAATTTTAACGTCTTTTTGAGTTGAAAAACACATTGATTTGGAATTTTTTTTTCAAAAATGAAATTGTCGAATTTTAATACCATTTTCTTGAATTCTTCACAAATGAAATAAATTATTTTAGAAAATCTTGATAAAAATCTTTTTTCCTTTTTTTTTTCACAGATTTTTTTTTTTGTGTATAAAAACTTGCCGATTTTTATAAGTACGAGCGATCATACACCACATTATCAAGATAAGGGAGGTAACTATAGTAAATTAAAAACCAAAGTACCTAAAAGTCAATAAAATATTAAATTACTTAAAGTATTTTCCTTAACTTTTAAAATAACTAAGTTTTCCAAGATGAGTCTATCGCGGGATTTACCAACATATACGTTCGAGTTAAAAACATGCTAATCTGCGATATTTTAAACTGAAAGCAAGTAATATTTGTTTCAAATCAGATTATTTATACTTTAAAATCAGCTAATATTCAAAGTTTCAGAAAAGTATTTTATTTTTGAGAGATTTTTTTTTAATAAAGATTGATACGCGGTACTGAGAAAATCTTAAATATGGCTAAAATCAACAATTTTTTTTTTTTTAAATAAAAAGAAAAAAAAAGAAAAAAAAGAAAAACAAAGTTATTCCAATCAATTTAAGTTCATTTTGAGACACAAAGACGCAGTTTGCGTTTTGGAAATATTGAATATAATTTATTAGCTTGAAATTATAAAATAAAAGCTTAAATAAATATTTTAATTATTTAATAATTCATTTTAAACCTTAGATATCGCTTTTCTGTGTCGATACCTACTATTATGCAACCTTGTTTTTTTTTTTCATTTTAATTGACCATATTTCCTGCAAAGTCAGTGTGTCAATTTTACCATCTGAATTAACACTTTCATTATTGCGGCAGGCAATGCAGGTTTGGGAAAAACATACAAATAGCTCTGCATGAGCCGAAGTGTTAAAAAGATGGTTAATTTTCCGTCAAGCCATAAAAAGACGCCTTTATTCAAAAAAAGATTATCTTCTGATAAAGAACACATTTGTAGCAAACATAACAATAAAAAAAAAATATTTAAAGGAGACCAATTTCGAGCTGCCAGGATAATTACAAAATATTTTCATGTTCCAACAAACACGTGCCTTAAATTTTCAATACAAGATATGTAAAAATGCTTAATAATAAAACGTTTCACAATAGTTATCAATGTCTCACTTACCTCCAATGTCCTTGAAGCTGGAGTACTTTCCTCCTATGATGGTGATATCTTCTTGCAACGATAAAATTATACCTCACCCTGCATGATGGACTTGATATTACTGAAGAACCGGTGACATGAATATTTTGTACCGTAAAAATATACTGATATAAAACACTGAAATCATAAGAAATATATCTCAGCACACCAAACATTCACTGTCCCGAACGCTAAAATAGGGAAGGACTACTTAGGGGAGATAATTTTCGTAGGGTTAATTTGCAGTTTAGCACACGCGATCAGTTCGCATTAAAAAATTTCCAGAATACTTACATTTATGTGTAATTGCGCATGCTTCATTCGAATCTGGCTTGATAAATTTGATAAAATATACCGTTCTGGAGTTATCGGCAGTAAAAGTTCGAATTCATTCGCGTCAGCTATTACTGACGTTATTTGCATACATTCGCTGCTGAAGAATGTAGTTAACGACCCTTTTTTTTTTTTACTGATCTTATTCGTCTCAACTCCTCTTAGTTACTGCGCAAGAGGACTATATTGTGTGCGCAAGAAACAAGAAAACTGAATATTCCAATCATAGCTTATTTATCAAGCCAGATTCGAATGAAGCATGTATATTTACATCTAAATGTAAGTACCTCTATGACACGACGAAAAAGACGCCAGACTTTACGAAAACAAAACATTATCGTCTAGATGTTTATGTTATTATTAAGAGGAAAGATTAAAGTATTTTGTGGGTATATTTTTAATCGTTCCTAGCACGTTCAAAATTTTCGTTAGAAATCTTGTTTTTTTTATTTTTGAGTCAGCAAAATTGACAGATAATCAATCATGTCAACTATTTTTTCCCATTTTATAAAAAAAAATGAAAATCTCAGTTTGAAATTCTTTTAAAAATCAATTATAATTTTTTCAAAACTTATTTTAAGAAAATCAGAAATTATAATGTTTATTTAAAATATTTTGAAACATGCACTACTTAGTTTCTGCGCCGAAAAGATGTAGTTTGAAAATAAAACAAAGCAGGTCATAACTTCGCGTCACTTGACAGGTGATGAATGACAATTTCCTGACTTATTGACAACTTTCGTGACGATAATTCATTTTACGGAAGGAGAAAAGTGAAATTATTTACATTTAAGTGAACAAATTATTTACCTCGTTATTTTAAGGAAAACTTTCAGCGCTCTAATTTTTTTTTGTACTTAGTTTTCACCTTTACGTTTACAATGCTTTACGGAAAATATATTATTAAAAAATTAAAATAAGACTGTTAAGAGTGCGATTAAATTTCATAAGAAAGGTATCTAATTAATTTATAGGTACCTTTCTTATGAAATTTTATTAGAAGTGTACATAACATACTATAATTTTAAGTAAATTTATTACATTTTACTGTTATTTGTATCTCCATTCATTTTATTATTAATTTTGATATTTCATTTATGGAAATATGTCATAACTGAAATTAATATAAAAATAAGATCATATAAATTTCACAAGATGATACTGATACTTCTAGGTACCCTTCTCAGTTGAAATTGAAAAATCAAATTAACTTCTTCACACGTGTTTCGCAAAAATAAAGGCCTTAACAGCGGAACTCAATGCTTATCTCAAATAACGCAACTTAATTTTATTCTTGCTGATCTTCCGTACTTTATAATTACAGCCCTATTATAAACACAAAATTACATTTCTTAATTACTGCGGATCTTCTGATTGGTTAAAACGATACAATTTAAAACGCGCTAAAACGATCTATCTCATAAGGACATTTACGAAACTGAACGCTGCTTTTAACTAATATTATAATATTTTTACAACTTCAATGTAAAAATCTGTTATAATTAAAGAAATAACAAATAATTGTATTAAAAATTCGTTTTTCATCGAAAAAAGTTTTTGCTTTCAGAAAATATTGTCCATATTCATAAAAACAACTAAAACCAAATAAAAGCATTTGAAATTAAATGATATATTTGTTTTATTGAGTTTTGTATGTTACAATTCAGAGCTGATTTTCAAGTAGGGAGGGGTCCAATTAAAAAAATAATACATGATTTGCATTCCTCAAAGCCTTGTTCTTTTAACTAATATAATCACTAAACTGAAGGGCATTGAATTTCTAGAGTTTTCATAAAATTAGTTATGGTTGGGGGGTAATACATATAATTTTTTTTCCATGACTTTTAAAAAAGAAAACATATCTATAATAATTTCCATCATTTGTGAATAATTTCTGAAAGTTTTATTAATATCCAACAATTATTTTTATTTTTGCAAAATTTTCCAATTTAATGTCTGTCATACAAAAAAAAAAAAAAACTTCTAAAAATTGATATGTTATTTTACTAGTTCCGTTGATACAAAGAGAAACAAGTTTTTTTTTTTACCAAAATTTAGAATGTTCTAAAAAGAAGGAAATTTAAAAAAAAAATGGAAATAAAAAATACTTCGGTCTTCCCTCTTAATAACATAAACATTAAGACGATAAAATTTTGTTTTCGTCAAGTTTGGCGTCTTTTTAATCAGACTATGCTCTTTTTTTTAGCAATCTCATGAAGGTACCTACCTAAATGTAAGTATTATGGAAATTTTTCATGCGAACTAAGCGCGGGTGCTAAACTGCAGATTGACCTAATCATTTTAGGAGATCCTATTCATAATATCAGGAAAGCGTGAAATCGGTACCTGACTTTTAAAAGAGTTGTCGGAACATTTTATTTACAAATAGCAACTTTGAAACTATGTTAACGCCATTCATGACTGTGTATCATTGACGTTTTCTTTTCCTCAGTTCGTACGCGGTTATCAATTACATAAGCACACTTTCAAACTTGACTTTTGTAAAACCACCAAAGTACACATATTATTTCAAGAAGTCAGAGATCGATTTTACATTGTATTTATATTATAAACAAGATATACCCCTACAATGATCGAAAAAAATCAATATTTTTTATTGATAGGTCAGCTGCTAAGAAAGTTGGTGCTCAGTGTCGGGCGAGTTCTCTCCAGAATCTTTCCTACATTGAACCCAAACTGACTTGACCCAAAGAGTTGTGAGTTCAATACCTGGCCGCAGCAGAGGTTAACAAAAACTTGGAGAGGTGTGTTACTAAGGGGAATTAACTGAAACTGAGATATGCAGAAAAGGCCTGACACGGGGATCTAAAACAATTTACGTCCGTGGACTAAATAAAGGCTTCGACTCGAAATTCGAACGTATATCACCTGAAGAAGGTCGGAGCGTACAACGGCCGAAATGTCGTAAATATGACAATAAAAATGATCATAGCAGTCTGAACAATGTAAATAAAGTGAACAATAGTCTAGAAATTAATAAATGTTCAAGCGATTTATTTAATTCTCTAACATCAAAGTTTCGGGTAATACCGTTCATCAAGGTCAGATGATCCGATAGATCTATCGAATATATATACCAGATATCATTTTTATACTCTACAAAACAAACGTTCTTCAGAGTCATTAAACTTCAAATTTATTCTTCTTTCATGTGTCGTGTACCTTCAGAGCGTTGGCGATCACGGCTCTCCACAATTTCCAATCCTTTGTAGCGCTTAGTAAATTTGGTCTTTTTATTATAGCTCCTAAACACATCCATTTACACAAGCTCGTTAGGTAGGTTGTATCCTGTGCGTATCAAATTTTCCAAGCCTTCCCTCCTCATTATACGCCCAAGAAATTACAACTCCCTTTCTGATGTTAAGTATAAATGTTCTTTTTGTTTCCATTTTTCTAAAAGTTCGCCGTTGTTCACATGTTCAGTCAATGGTATTCTCATCATCATCCTGTAGAACCACCTCAAGTGTTGTCGTCATCTGTACGAAGATTTTCCAGATTTTAAAGCTATAGAGGAGAAATGATATTAGATAACCGTTCAGTATTCTTTTCCTTGTTTCTAACGAAATTTTTCCTGTTTCTTATTACTTTGCTTAGCTTTCGGAAGGAATCTTTCGCTATCCCAATGCGTCTTCGGATTTCGGTGTTGCACTTTTCGTCCACTTTTAACACATTTCGCAAAGAGTAAGTTAAAATATTCGATTTTTCTTTCCTTAAATTTATTACCTGAAACTTTTCCTTTCATTGAATAATATGGAATATAAAAAAAATTAAGAACAAACACCGGGAGAATGAAAATTCAGCCGTGCGTTCTTATTTGTTCGTTAAATTTTGTTTAACTCTGTTATGCTGTGGCGAACAATTTTTTTTTCTTCCACCGAATGAGTTCGAATCGCTCGTCGCCACTGTTATGGTCCGGTTCCTTGTACTACAGTGATAGTCCAAGGTTGAACCAATAAAGAAGAACTCGAATACGGATATGGAATAACACAGATATATTACAAACAAGAATATATACAGAGAGATAGAAAGCGTTAGTACGAACAATCAGGTTTAGTAGTAATTGTCTGAACGCAACTCTGTTTCGGACTGCCTCTGACTCGACTGACTGACTCCTGACGGATTTCACTCCAGACTTTAGACTGAACTCCCTGCTTCCTCTTGAGGCGCAGTATTTATTACGTATGGAATAGTCCATTATGTTATTATGGGTAAGGTCCCATAACAGCATCATTCATATTTTTAAAATAATTTCACCCCAAGTAACATGGAATGCCATTAGTACGCGGGAACTTACAGGAAGTGAAAGTGAAAAACCGAGAATAGGAAGAACTGAGGGAAGAAAAAAGTTGAACGCGGTTCAAGAAGACAGAAGATGGCAATTGAAGTTTATTGAATTGATGAAGTTTAGAAGATTGTACTTATCATGGAAACGGAAGGGCGTTCCACAGGTAGGATGTGAGAGAAAAGAAACTGTTGGAGTAGAGTAGAAGCATTTAGCTATTTCACCAGTAAAAGAGGAGGAACAAGATGCCAATCTAATAGCACGCTTAAATTCATGCAGTCGCGGCACGAGACAGAAAAGTTCGTCAGTATAGATGCTATGAAAATATTTGTAAAAAAGACAGAGAGAAGCCACCTCACGTCGATGAGAATGTCGAGGTTCCTGGTTAGGATCGATTACATTACAGATCCTTTGAATTTTGTGAATTTTCTCTTGACGGACATCAGACCAAATATGGCAATATTAACCAATGCACGGACGAATAGTAGATTGGCTATGTAATCTGGAATTCATTTAACAGTTATTTGTAAGCAACATCTTTAAGTGTTACACAGGAAGTTGGAATAAGTCTGCGAACTTTCCGACAGATTTTAAGCATAAGACAATGATTCTTGTTAGTATTGTTTCAACTGAGTGCGAGTAAGTTCGTACTACCCGGCTCAGGGATTGAACTCACAGTTATTATGTCACCAAATAAATGTGACAAACATTGATGTTTCAGTTTATATGTTAAATTGTTTAAAGTGTGAAATGTACTGATTGGAAGTCGGAAAGAGATGTAACAGATGTAGATATATGCCAACTGAAGTAAATAAAAAGAGAGCAAACGTAGGAATAATTTTATAAAAAGAAAACAAAAACCAAACTTATAGAATACATAATAAACGGATGATCAAACGGAAAACTGATGGGACATCTGAGAAAAATGTAGACATTATATCCAAACGAGACGCCTTAGAAAACCGCAGACTAGCAGGGCAAACTTCCTGATCTCCGGTCGAGAACAGACAGCTTCCTGCAAACATCTAAAAATGGCTCTCGTCTGTAACCGAAATTACATCTTCTCTCTGTGCGAATTGAACTGCGTAGATATTTTTAATCTATTGTTATTATAGGTTTCAGAAAAGTTAAGTTTGGCCGCCAGAGACAAATATATTCGATATGCTGGCTTGAAATCAGTTTTCCTTCCCCGAGGAGAATTTGTACCATCGAGTGTCATCGATTTCATGTTTCCTATTCAGGGGTCTTTTGAGCCCTGTGGCGCATGTAGCCTCAACAAGGAATTTTTGTTTGCAATTTATTTATTTATTTAGTTCACATGTGTTTGCTATTCTATACTCCTTCTTCTTCTAGAGAATATAAGAGGAAGAAAAATGATATCTAGCTCTGCCTTTAAGTGAATTTAGAACGATGTTTTCCCCATCATATTTATCTTCATGTGTAAAGGTGTGTATATGGGCATACTGAAAGATTATCGACCTGACGAAAAGGGTATTCAATAAAATTGTAGCCATTTAAATAGAGAATACGAAATGGCTCTGACCGAGAAAAATTCAGCATTGTCTCGCCTTTGAATAGTTGATACATTTAAGATACATATTTTAGTGAGTATCAGTGATAAATTATTATTCCAGTCAATGAGTAGATAGCCATTAGGGCAGATCGGTTTTAGAGCCGTAATATTGCACTCCGTTTGAAAGTTGGGGTTTGATAGGATAAATAAAGACACAATATATCTTTTCCAAATCGTTACTAATTTTTGAGAAAACCAGGTTAAACTATGGCTTCAAAATCGTTGAAATTTTATTCCGCTGATCAGTGAAAGCTTTATTGAACATCCTTACAAAAATTATAATTCACTGAAGCTTTTCTAATTTTATATGGACAAAATTTCTGGCGCAAGCACATTATTATTAAATCATTGTGCCTTCAAAGAAGACCTTCATTTACTTCAAATGGAAATTAAACCAAACAACTTAGCTACATTATGATGCAATATGTTCTACAGTGCAGTAGTTTTAGTGTGATTTTCAATAAACAATTCAAATTTAAAACATTTGTTTCATAATTTATACCCAACGGTATTATAGTGTAATATACCCTTTTGTCTATTTTTTGTTTTTTATTAATTACTAGCAGGTTGCTATCGCTTCGCAAAATAAGATATATTCACTACTTGAAATCTTTGAAACAAACATTTTAAGTGAATATTTCATTCATAAATTGGTTCGTTACAGTTAAGGAAAGTTTTACAACTAGATGCCAACTTGTTGAAGGCCAAGTATATAAGACGATATTCCTAAACAGAACTATTTTCGATATGAAAACTAAAACAATCCTCGAATGAAAGAAAAGTAATGATGGCCAGTTAATTAATGAAGTAAACTTTTTTAAAATCAATATGCAAATTAGTTAAATCTGAAGAGTGCTATTGCCTAGAAGTAAACAAAATATATTACAGATCGAGTGGTATACACATTTTGATGCTTACCGGTCACAGGGATCCGTCTCTAAGTAGGTAGTAACACAGTTATGACTAGCTTGGACCGGTTCTGACTAGCTTGGACAAGCTAAGACCAGCGGCCTGATTGAAGACACTCGGGTCCCCACGTTAAAAACATACATTTGTTGTAGATTTTGTCGCCTCGTCCAAGGGTCTGAATGTCATAAAAGACTAAAAAGTGAACTTTTGCCGATATCTTCGGTTATGGAGACAGTGGCTGCAAGGACAATCGCGCTGTTGACGGCCGACGTCAAGTCAAGAAAATTCATGGCTGTCAAGCATACCCGATGATAGCTATGAATTTGCCGATGGAAGAAGCCCAAAAGGCATTAAATATCGGGGCCAAAATATTGGACCGAAGGTCCTACACCATGCGGGACATCCCGTTGTAATCTGAAGAAGCGGCTAAGGCTTTATCAGGGACGACGAGTCTCCAAAACTAAAGAGGACCATTTGCAGGCATTCTTCGCGGATTATGTCCGTCGATGGGGTATCCTCCATAAAAAGCAAGTCGGGCATTGCCACCAGTGATTTTGAAGTACTGGTGACATTGACCCAACCTAAGTTTAATGAGATACCCAACATAATTACTTGCGCCGGCCACAAAATTTTTGTGGTGGTTGAGGGTCGGTGCCCCTTCTGCTGGGCTTGTGGTGCGACCAGACACCTGGCCAAGTTGTGTCCAACCAAAAAGCCGACACCACAGACGCAACCAACACCGGGGCAGCCCAGGGAGGAAGCAACAAAGAAGGCCCGCGGTAGTCCGGTTGAAGGAATTGAGGCGGTGAGGAGAGGAGCGAAGGCGACAACACCGCTTCCCCAGCAGGATGCCCCAAGTAAAGGAGCTGGTAAGACATCAGTGAAGCAGCAGCATCAGATGCAGAAGCAAAAGTAGAAGATGAGGGAACAGCAGCGGGAATATCAGCGAGAGAAACAGCGGCAGAAGCAAAAGCGAAAGCATCAGCCGGTGAAGCAACAACAGCAGCCGGAACCTCAACAGAAAGAAAAGGAGATCCAACAGCAGCGGAACAGGAGACCGTGGAGGAGTTGCCCCCTTCTTGACCTCTATGGAGGTGGAGGAAATGCCCGTGCCTCGATTTGCATCATTGAAGAGCAAAAGGAGCGGGGAGGAGGAAGAAATAGACTATAAAAT
Source organism: Acanthosepion pharaonis (assembly GCA_903632075.3). Lineage (NCBI taxonomy): Eukaryota > Metazoa > Mollusca > Cephalopoda > Sepiida > Sepiidae > Acanthosepion > Acanthosepion pharaonis. The sequence continues at coordinate 281,763 of CAHIKZ030001934.1, forward strand.
ACCAAAAAGGAAAGGAGAGCGGGTCGGATTAGGGCAGAGAAGACTCTGGTAGATGAAAGGCCCAATCCACTCCTACTTTGCCAGCAAGAAGTGAAAAAGATCTCCTGCCAGGTAAGACAAGGAGCCTACCTTTCTCCCTTACTAGGGCTCCATCTTCCCCTTCTCCCTCCCTCAAACAATCCCAAGGAAAGAAGCAGCAGCATCTATCTAGAGGGGACACAATCTGCGTCGTTAATCGTGGGGTACTCGAGAGGGACCTTTCCTCCCAGAGGAAGGCCCTCTTGAGGCCTCTTTTCAAATATACCTCCGTCGACAGGAAGTCAACGAATGATCCACGGAAGCTTCTCAGCGCCCCTGGTGTTATTACACTTATTAGAAACACCAGGGGGAACCTTAAGGTCTGGGACGATGTTGCAGAAGCAAAAAGTGCCTTCCCGAATCTCTGGATGGCCCAGAGAGAGTCTCCGGAGCTAAAGAACTTGTCACAGTGTGCAGAAAGGGTCCCGGTTCTTCTCCACCCCTCTATATAGGGCCCTTAAACTAATGTTCCCTAGAGACGTCGGCGGTATTGTCAGAGAAGGACGAATTACGTCCGATGTAGGTATCGGTATGTGTTTAAGGGACTGAGACTTGAAAGATGTCTATTAAGCTAGCTAGCTTGAACGTGAGGAGTTTGAGGTATCGGAGTGAGGCTGCTCGCCTGCTCCGTGATCTCTTATCATTTGTTGTGGATGTAGCCCCGATCCAGGAGACACACTTTGTTTGCGACGTCGATGCTCTTGTGCTGTCTAGCGACTTTGGTCTGCCGATCGCCGTATACTGAATAGACAACAAAGTCGCTAGACAGAACACTAACACTTGACTAACAAGGAAACACCTCTGGTCTGCCGGTCGCCGTATAGTGAATAGACAACAAAGTCGCTAGACAGAACACTAACACTTGACTAACAAGGAAATACCTCTGGTCTGCCGGTCGCTGTATACTGAATAGACAACAGAGGTGTTTCCTTGTTAGTCAAGCATTCTCTGGATGCAAAGGTAGACCTTGTCAAAGTGGGCGTGGAATGCCTGTTCGTCGTGGCCGATATTTTCGTTTCGGGTCGTTGCGGTTTATGCACCCAACGATCATGGGAAGCTTGTCGACTTTTTCCGTCGGTTGGGTGTACTAACAATGTTCAGTTTTATTTTCGTTTTTATCTTCGTGTTACATTTTTATTTTGTTTTCTGGGTTCATTAAGCCCCCCCCCCATCATTTCATGACTCATGAAATTTTTATATTGTGACGTACCTACGATTTCATTAACCATATAGGCGTAAGGCTTAAAATCCCCAAATCGAAGAAAAATCCAATTTTCTAGTCGAAATATAGTTAGATATAAAAAAAATAAATAAATAAAATCTGATGCTTTCAACTTGCGAGCGAATATGTTCTATGATCAGCCATAACTTCATCTTCTTTCCAGATTTCGTTCTCTCTTTACCTTCTCTTCCACCCACAAGCCAAGGGCCCGTGAACTTTGAAGCGACTCGACTCGACAATGACCTGGTTCCAAAATCATGTGACCATCAGGCGGTTGACCATAAGTGAATTTCAGGCACCATCAGGCTCTCTTACTGCGATCACGTGATCAGACCCTACTGAGGGCTGATTGAATTTTTGCGTCCCATCCTCCTGCGTACCCGGTCAGTGGCGAAGAGAACCCACTTGACTATTTTTGGGGACAGCAAAAATCTAAAAAAAAAAAGGTTCTCAGTATCATGTCTGACCAGTGTCAGGTGAACATCGATTCCAAATGGACTGCCCACCGAAATAACGAAGACAGCAAAGTCTGTCGACTAGAGACGAAAAGACTGCTACCAAACTGAATCGACAAATGAACACCTGTACGAAATGTTGTGAATCTCCGACAATTTCCGAAAGAAAAGGAACCCAGGAAAATTGCCGGCTGACAAAATATTGTTTTGGCATAAGAACTCTCGCTTCGGTGAATTGTGTGGAGAAATCAACTCGACTGACCCATCAAGACAGATAAGTTGATTACTTGGCTTGATCTTTTTATATTTATGAATGTATTCGCTCGTACCTTCTGTTCTTTCATGATCATGAATTTTCTTTTTCTTTCTTTACCTGCTTCTGTATTTATAAATAAATGTTTTATTTTGAAATCCATCGTCCATGCTCTTCGTTGATTCCCTTGTGTCACTTCCCTCCCTGAGTGAAGACCGAGAAAAGATCACACGTTTTCCTTTTTTTTTCAACCCATGGTTCACCTATATGTTACACGTTCGTAACGATATATTTTTTATAAAAAAAAAAAACGGACTTTCAAATTTTTATGTTATGGTGTGTTTTGTAGGTCCTGTGAATATGCGTTATTGTGGTATATGCAAGACTGAGTGTTGATCGATGAGTTCTTGCGGTGAATGAGCAAATTGTAATGAATGAATAGGTCGTGAGTCAAATGAACTAGGACTAGGATAGCTAATGAAGACCATCCCTCCATATTTCCTCCTCGGCCTTGCGCCACAATTTCTGTAACATCAGAAATAAAAAAGAAATTACAGTAAAATAGAGTTCATCTCTCAGTTGTGTCTCTGTCTTCGGACAGAATGCGACTCAGAAGCAGCTCCGTCAGAGGATAGAAGTGCAACTGAGGAAAATCACACGGTGAGATGCCCAGCTCTGGAGAGCAGATGCCCAAGGCTGGACCTCTCATTGCACCAGAGAGAGGGATCGCTGCTCGCACCGACACCTTCACAACTGACGGTTGCGGGAGCTCGGGGAATTTCTGTCCTTAGTCTGACTGTACGCGCTCGGGTTCGCCACATTAACCCGACCTTGTGTCACAAACTGACGTGGAGAGGAGTGGGGAGTAAATCTCTACTATAACGTAGAGCTGGGGCTTTTTAATCTCAGAATTCGTCGCAGAAGTTCGCATTAACTCATATAGATTCCATAATATAGGTTTTAATTAGCTGTTATGTTTCTCTAACCGTTCAAATATTGAATGTATAACTAATTCTAATGATTATTTTCCCATCTTTACACTCTATTAATCTTATCTTATAAATTGTCCCCTGTTGTATATACACTGTACTTTATATATATAAGATAATCTAACAAATGGTTTAACAAATCTTATTCAATGAGTGAAATTTTTGTAATGTCTTATAATTTTTTAATTATCAATTACAGTAGAAAAATGAATATTTTACTTGTAGAATTCATAAATAGAATACTTATTTGATATATTTTTACATTTTTCAGACTGTTTAAAACGAAATACCCAACAATTGGTAAAATATATTAATCGCATTTTAGTGTCACTACTTAGTACCTCAAACCCCAGCTTTCACCGTCCTGGGTAAGACGTTAAACCACATCCGCGTCCTGGGTAAGACTATAAACTATAATGTTGTCGGCATTAAATAACCCATTGAGGTTAATATGCCGTAAAAACAAAACCAAAAAAAAAACAAAACAAAAAGCAAACAAACAAAAAAACAAACCAAACCAATCTAAACCAAAGAATACATATTCTATTCATACGAAATAATCCTAAAAATGTTGTCGGCATTAAATAACCCATTGAGGTTGATATACCGTAAAACAAACCAAACCCAGCTTTCACATTGAATGCAATATTGATTTACTAAAAACAGTGAACAGTCAACCTGCCTTCATAGCCATGCCTTCTAAAATCGAGCATCTAACCACAACAACGTTAATAAAGGTCATAGGTTCTGTTGCATGACTTCGTATGATAGCAATTTTAAAATTTGATTAAGATAATAAAATTAAATATATATATATATATATATAATTATAATTGACATTTATGAATTATTGCTTTTTCATTTTCGAGGTTTTTTTCCGCTTAAAAACAATGAGCGACCACATACTAATGGTAACAGAATATATTCTTATAAGAAATTATACTCAAATTTGACTAAATCTTAAACAGTTCCACTACAGACTCCAGTATGTCTCCATCTTCTATGTGACATGTTCCTTCAGAATTGGGCGATTATAGATCTCCACAACTTCTTATCTTTAGTTGCGCTGAGTATGTTTTGCCTTTTTTCTATCCATCACAAACCCTTTTCTATTATCCATTTATACAAGTTCCTTAGGTAGATTACCCGATGCTTTCCTATGTTCCTCTTGCCTTCAATATATCCAGTGAATATCAAATTCTCCAAGCCATCTTTTCATATTATGTATCCCAGAAATTTCACCTGTCTATTTCTGATTCTATGTATAAATGTCCTTTTTGTTTCTGTTTGTCTTAAAACTTCCTCATGGTTCACTTGTGCATGGTATTCTCAGCATCCTTCAGTAGAATCACATTTACGTTGCTTCACGTCGTTTCAACACCCACGAGAAGATTGTGCAGCATTCATTGCAATATAGAAGAAAATATATTGCATAAGAATTCATTAATATTTTTTTTTGTTTCTAACGAAATATTCCTCTTTCATAATACATTGTTTAGCTATTGGAAGGCGCCTTTCGCTATCAGCTATGGCTTAAGCAACTTAAAAACAGAATTAAACTTTCTTAGCTGCAGACTTAGCAATTGATTCATTAAACTGTTCCCACTTTGGGTCAACTGAAAACGTTAGTCTGAATAGGCGCAACGAGTCGCTCTCCTAGAGACGAAAGAAAGTAAGTGACGGTAAAAAGGGTTCTATCAACTGTTTATTTACTGTCTTTAAGCTACAATCTTCCATGATTCTCTCACGTACATTCCTATCTGCTCATGGCGTATCCAAATGTAAACAAATGACGTCACACATTATAAAATGGACAAAGTCCGACAATTATTTTAAGACATTTTCATGTTTATACATTCGTTTTAAAAGGCACGTCAGGCTATATGACGGTTCCGAATAGGATACAGGTTCGATTCCTGTCGGAGGATGAATATTTTCTATGAAAATTTCTCGGACATTCAGGCCGGTAAATGTTGTATAATACTGTTTATTATGAACGGAGCATTTACTTAAATATTTGTATCTATAAAAAGAATGTATAAACATAAAAAAATATCTTAAAATAATTGTCGGACTTTGTCCATTTCATAATATATATATATATATATATATATATATATATATATATACAAAGAAATGGACTAAGTTTGACATTTATTTAAATGTTATTTTAAGAGGTAAAATTTATTTAAGTAAATGCCCTGTTTATTAATTAAACAACATTAATTACATTGACCGGCCTAAATGTTCGAAACATTTCGTAGAAAATATGTGTTCTCCCACAGGAATCGAGCCTGTGTCTTGCACGGAACCGTCATTTGATCGAAATACTTAGCACTTTTATCTTAAAAATACTATACGTCAATTCTCTCTCTCTCTATATATATATATATATATATATATATATATATATATATATATATATATATATATATATATATATATATATATGTGTGTGTGTGTGTGTTAGGGAGAATGAGAGAAAATTTCGTTTTGGTAAATTTTTGATAAGCTCAACGCAATAATGACATCTCGTTGTAAAACTCCGACTATGAAAATAAATATGACATCTTCAGAGAAAATATGCCAGTAAGACTTCATTTAATCACCTAAGTTGTGCAAAACAAAAGAAAAATAGCTAAAACGATTAATTTTTAAGCAACTCAAACCGATTTATTCTCATATCTGTATTGAGAAGCAGGTCAGGAACATTTCAAACCACTTCCATATTTTGTATTTAA
>CAHIKZ030001934.1:290000-370000 GCA_903632075.3 Acanthosepion pharaonis
GGCTTTAAATAACATGCAAAGGGTTGATAATCTATAGAAAATTAGTGTAAAAAAATCAGTCGCTCAAAATCTATTCTCTTCATCATCCAAAGATTTACATTTTACTTTTTTTAATCATTTCACCCCCACGTAGAGGGTTACAGAGAGTGAAAGTGAGAGAAAAGACTGGGTATAGCGAAGATTGTGAAAAGGACAAAAGATGAATAGGATTCAAGAAAATAGAAGTTTTGACGTTGCATTTGATTTTTTTAATCATTTTTTTTTTTGAAGATGGCAGTTATCGAGCAAGCAAGATTTCCACAGGCGGGAAGTGCGGGAAAAGAAACTGTTGGAGTAGAAGTGGCAGTTGCATTTAACTATTTGAGCAATAAAAGGGTGAGACCAAGTTACCGCTCTGGTAGCACACTTAAATTCATATAATCCGGGCATCAGATCGTCATAGCATTTGCCATGAAAATATCTGCAGAAAAGACAGAGAGAAGCCACGGCACGTCAATAAGAAAGTGACTGAAGTCGAGATGCCAAGTCAGGATCGAATACATTCCAGATCCTTCTTTGGATTTTTAAAATTTAATTTATAAGTTAAAATGCAAAAGTTCGCTATAGACATGTAACGTACAATAATTACTTAATCCAGAATTCTTAAAAGGGTGCAAGAAAAAATAAAGATGTGGGTTTTGCGTAACAAATGTTTATTATAATTCTGCAAAATTATTTTTGCATTCTCAAGACTGAAATCTAATTTTGCAGAATTACATCAGCCATATATTTGGTAAATTTCTTTTATTTTCATTTCTAAGAATTTTGAATTACTGAATTGTCTTCTCTTTCTGATAATTTGGAATTATTGACCTTTACAAATAAGTATTATACTTTTGCATTTGAATTTAAAAATTAAATCAATATAAATATTTAGCTGATGAAAGGAATATAAGTTCCGAAGCATTTACCAACATTTAATGGTAATGGTGAAATAGCCACTTCCATATAGAAAACATTCTGCATTCGTTGATCGAGCAGTTAGCGTTACGGTCGGTTGACATTTATGAGTTCTTTTTCTTAAAATAATTTTGCAGGAAATTCGGCTTCTCAAATCTACTGCTATCGTTGTTTCTTTTAGTGAAGGGCGTGTCCTTCTAAGTCTTTTGTTTAAATTAATTCGGTAAGTCAATATCTTTATTATATTTCAGTATTTTCTCTTTGAGTGATACCCATTGTTGCTGTTGCTGCTGGGAGTCTTCAAAAATATATACACTGCAGTTCAAAAGCTTGAAGACCCACACATAATTAGCATGGGATAGTGATTTTCCAAGCGTAGCTCAGATGTGGCACAGGGCCGAAAGAATGGGCACCCAATGAGGATAGAACTCACTACTCAGTCGTAATTGTTCTTGCGAGACAAGCTTACTAACCATTACATCACGCCAAGGTGCCCAAGAATAAACATGTGATAAACTTAAGTGAAGAGTGAAAAAAAATGAAAAGAACTCTTAGACTTATTGAAAAAAGAATGGAATCAATTATCAAATGGATACTTTGAGAAACTTATGCAACGAATACCAAAAAATTGTGTTGCAGTAATCAAGCCTAACGGAGGATATTTTGAAGGGAGCAAAATTTAATCATAAATTTATTTTTTTTCTCAATACAATTTCTAATAAAAAAAAATCATGTTCACGACATTTCGAATGTTGTACGCTAGGGCCTTCTTCAGGTGATTGAAAATTCGAAACATTTTCTTAGAAATATAGACAAATAAAAAAATGATCTCTCACTTTTTAGCTATGTATACTAATTTTCTCTTACTTAAAGTACAAAAAACCTTTGGGGCTAATTTTAAAAAAATTACCAGGCGTTTCCTCAACATTTTGAACTGTAGTGTATTTTATACACAGTTGAAATTTTGTTTTTGATTTCTCATTATACTCATTGGTTTTGGCCACCACGAGGCGGTGTAATAGCAAGCGTGTCTCGCTAGAACAATTACGACTGAGTATTGAGTTCAGTCCTCAATGGTTGCCCTTTATTTTCGGCCTTGTGCCACATCTAAGCTACGCTTGGAAAATCACTATACTCATTGGATTACTTTTAGTTTTATAATACAAAATTCTGTATGTTTTTTTTTTACCAAACAAGATTTTGTAAAGGAAGCTCATAAGCGTTATGCAATATGACGTTGAAACAACGATTTCCTTACGATCAGCTACGTTAAGCAACGTCCAGTTTAATCAGTACCTATATGAGAGATCGCTTTGAAATACCAAGTGCTGTAAACTTGAAGGTGGGGTTGGTGTAATGGATAAGGTTTGGAAAATGGGAATGGGAGGACCGAGTTCCAACTCCAGTTGGGTTCTTTATATTCATTTCTGTACCTTTGGGAAAGGTATCAGTCCACCTCTCCTCATCCACCTATGGGTTAATTAGCATTTCTTGTATCAGTAAATCATTATTATTTTTAAAAAATGAAATAAGATTTTTGTGCAAAATATTTAAATTTCGGCATTAAATAACCCAAAGAAGTTGATATATCGCTAATCAAAAACAGCCGTTATCTTAGATTTATTATGATTTTTTTTTTGTTTTTAGTTTAAGGTTCTCTAAATCGTTGTATGTTGTATTAAAATTTGTTAAGTTTCCACAACATTTTTGTTTGTTAAGGAACAGATCAAAGAATATTTGAATTTAGTTGTACATTGGCTTTCAAACGACGTGCTACCTCATATCGGAGAAATTGAACAGTGCTTTCTGTGAACCATATACTCGTGAAAAAGCTGACATTATGTATAACAAGACTCCTGTATTTTCTTGCATGTATTTTAATTTCCGCAGAAAAAAATATCAGCCTATAGTGCAACCGTTTAAATAAAATGTATGATTTTTAAACATCATACCTGTGTATAGGCCAATCCTCTATTTTTTGCGTAAATCGACTGATCATAAAATGACTGATCATAAAATGTATGATTTTTTTTAACATAACTGTGTATAGGCCGATCTTCTGTTTTTCTGCGTAAACCGACTGATCAAGTCCTGTTTTCTTTATCGAGGAAACTCGTGGAAAATACATGCTAAGGAATTTAATTTTTTTTTCTTGGTTCGATTCCAACAATCTGGAATCGATAAACTGTCGAAAATTATCACAGCTACAGAGTAAATTAATAAATTTTCTTAAGGAATATATACCGAGTGTAACAGCAAAATTGTCCAAATTGTGTAACAGCCTGGGATAATAGTCCATCCCACAAAATGGTTAATATCTAAAAACACTAAACTAATACAGTTTCTTTTTTGAAAACCTGGAAAACCATTTGTCGTAAAAATCATTGAAAAACCCTTTGTGTTATTCAGCTAGAAAGAGAAAAGGTTAAAATCCTTTTGTGTCAACCCCACTATATCTTCCCAACTGAGCAATGTTGAGAGGAAAAATCATTCATGCCTTCAGTAATGGTACCATCATTCATACTCTGATTTCCATCTTCCATTCAAGATCCATCAAGAGAACGGTGAATAAGTTTAAAAAAGAGAGATAAATAGAGAGAAAAATTACCTCAGGCGCACAACTGCAAGCAGGATCATCATTTCAACTTAGAGCTAAATACATTATTATTATTCAAATTAGAGTAGAGTAGTGTTATAAAAACTTCGGAGAATTCCAGTAAGATATCTTTAATCATTTCTAAAATACAATGGTTCAAAGCTTAATCTAACAATTGGACAATTTTGCTGTTACACGGGCTATAATTAGACATATGAATTTTAAGACGAATTTTCATATGACAACTCATATTAGTAATGCTTAAAGGGATTTCAATGCGACATTATTTCTTATTGATATATACGTAATTTTTAGTGCGTACATATGTTTGGGTTGGCATCCCCGTTTTTATTTTTATTTTCCTAAACAGTGATATTCTAGGCTGGTTGACATTGATTTCACTGTTTAAGAAAATAAAAAAAAATGACAGGGGATGTCAACTCAAACGTACGTATATACATAAAAAATAACATTTAATTTATTGTAAGAAATATATATATATATATATATATATATATATATATATATATATATATATATATATATATATCATGTTGGTCGTATTCCCAGCATATAACAAGTTCCTATAATTTGACAAGGAATATTTAGGAAAAGCTGAAGCTGGAATTTTATATATATATATATATATATATATATATATATATATCCATGAATTAATTAAGCGCCCTACGACTGGCTCCCACCCTTACACTGTAGAAAATTTTAAATGTCTCTTCTACTCCAGTAGCTTCATACCTAAGCACCCCTCGCCTGTGGAACACCCTTCCCAATTACTGTTTCCCTGAGAGCTATAATCTCCAACTATTCAAATGTAATGTCAATCGACACCTCCGTTACCTTGATCTACCCATTATCCTTCTCCTCATCCTTTCTTCTATCACTACCATCCGCTCTTGCTCCAAATCTTCTGCACCCCCCTGCATCCTAGTGGCTTCACGCCTTGCTAATAGGCGTAATCTTAATATATATATACATATATATATATATATATATATATATATATATATATATATATATATATATTATTTTAAAGAAAAACTGTCCACTTTAAGGTAACATTATAATAATTTATTTCACCAGAGCCCTTTTAAAGGACATAAATCATCAAAAATGAAACGAAAACTGAAATGAAAATTGATGGGTAGTGTAAGTCTTTGTAATTTAACAGAGAATGTAAAAGGGATAGTTAGAGAAACATGATAGAGTTTAGGGAGTGTTTAATTTAATATCTCTCTCAATATATGTATATGTGCGTGCGTGTGTGTGTGCGTGTGTGTATACGGAATAAATTCCAATAACCAAAAAAATACTATTCCCAAAAGAGTGCTCAATACAGAGTAGAGCAAATGTAAATTATATATATATATATATATATATATATATATATTCATGAATTATTCACACAAAAACAAATGAAAAGATTAATGATTTAATTGGCGAGAAATCTATCGGCGCAAACAATTCAAATAATATACAAAAACCTCCGAATCCGTTATGAATGAAAAGATCCTTGTTTCCATAAATTTCTGCCGCATTAATTCTTATTTTTACTACAAGCTTTCGTCTGTTCCTACAGACATCTTCAGGTATGGAATAGATGTTGTTCTTGTTTTTCTCTTAGTAATAAGAGGACAACGAAAAATATATGTATTGTTGTATCCGAAAATGCTATTGGAAATGAGTTATTGTTTTGGAGCGTGCAAAAATAGTTTGATTTAAATTTTTTTGATTTTAAAATGGTTTTGAACGAACAGTTAAATTGCGTCAAATGGCATGTATATTGTTATAATTGAGTAAATCGCATTTTTCAAAAGTGCAAAATATTTAAATTTTTCTGTCAAATATGGCACAAACAAATTGTTCCGAATCCGTTATGAATGCACTTATTATCCTTGTTTATGGATAAGTTTCCATTTTTGTAATATTATTTGAATTGTTTGCGACGATGGATTTCTCGCCAATTAAATCATTAACCTTTTGCATTTGTTTTTTGTGTGAATAATTCATGAATTTGTAAATTGATTGCACGTTTATCGAAATTAAAATAACTGATCCAAGTGCGACTTTTTGGATAATAAGTGCGACATTACTGTAATTATTGAACAATATAGTTCATGCCACTTTGTCAGAAAATTTACCAGTAAAAAAATTCGTTCATCACCATATTTGTATATGGACGCATAACTTTAAAAAAATTTAAAATCAAACTCAGCGTTGCTATTGCACGTTCCAAAAACAATAACTCATTTCCAATAGCATTTTCGGATACAACAATACATATATTTTCGTTGTCCTCTTATTACTAAGAGAAAAACAAGAACAACATCTATTCCATACCTGAAGATGTCTGTAGGAACAGACGAAAGCTTGTAGTAAAAATAAGAACTAATGCGGCAGAAATTTATGGAAACAAGGATCTTTTCATTCATAACGGATTCGGAGGTTTTGTATATTATTTGAATTGTTTGCGACGATGGATTTCTCGCCAATTAAATCATTAACCTTTGCATTTGTTTTTTGTGAATAATTCATGAATTTGTAAATTGATTATACGTTTATATAATATATATATATATATATATATATATATATATATATATATATATATATATATATATATATATATATATATATATATATATATATATATATATATATTTATGTGTGTGTGTGCAATATTCATTGTTTTGGCTCCTGTGCCAAGCATTGCGTTTAAGTCTTACACTTTCTGAATTAAAGTATTATTTATTTCGCCAAACACAAACATGCGGTGAATTTTCGAGTTGTTTTCGAGGAATAAGTGCGGGAAATAAGGCAAAATAAAATCATTTTAAACTTTAAAAAATGATAAAACAGTTTGTATTTAAAAAAAAAAAACAAAAAAAAAAGATACAGGTGGAGCCTGCCTGTTTGGCTATATAGTTTTTCGTATTCTATTGGCACTAGTATTTAAACGCAGGTCGAACCCATGATTTCGAACGTTGATTTTCTAGGCATATTGGCACTAAACAATTTATCTGAGTTACGTCTCTTTTCATATGGGATTGGGCTGTACTAAATTAAATTTATGCGATAAAAAGGTCTAGATGAAAAAAAATAAAATGGAAAACGGAAAAGGAAGAGGGATGAGATAGAGAAGAGGGAGAGAGTAAGAGAAGAGGAAAGAAAAAATGAATGAGCAAAAGAGAGGAGAAAGAGAAGGAAGGAAAGATTGTTTAAGATATAAAAATATAGAAATAACAATATAAACAATGGTTTAGAGAAATGTTTAAAAACAGAAGAATTAGAAAATTTTATAAAAATATATAAATAAATGATATATAAATTTATTTATATATAAATATATATATATATATATATATATGAGAGAGAGAGAGGGGGCTAACGTAAGTAAATAAAGACAAAAAAAGAAGGAAAAACGTAGATTAAAAAGAATTGTACAAAGGACGGTTTGATGTAACAAAAAAAAAAGAAAAGAAAAAAATTATGAGAGTTTTATAGAAGAGAGTTACACAATCTTAAAATTTTTTTTTAATTTTTGATGGGAATTTTTATAAAAAACAATCCTGAAACGATATGTTGACTCCTTATTTGTTTATATTTGTCCCTGGCGCTTTGCATCGGCGCCATTTGCATGGAAAGGCTGTTTTAAACATTAGCATAAAAATACGTAAAACAGAAACAAAAAAAACAAAAACCTGGCATAAACGTTATAAACTCACGAAAAATATTCGCCTACGCTCACAAATATAAACTTTGTGTATTCGCTGGCATAGGCAAGAAAGCGTGCAATTATTATATAAGAAACTATCTGAATGCACGCATGCGCACACTTAGGATTCTACTTCTTCAGACATCAACTAAAGATGGCCGACTGTAACATCATACGAAATAAGATGAGAGTTCAAATTGCAGATAAAGTGAGTTTGCGCTTTGTGGGAAAAATGTTCCACACGCATGTTTAAGTGATACATTCGAATTAATGTAGCTTTCTCTCTGTTATATTTGGCAAAACACAGTATCATTTGAAAGTAAAATGAACTGCGTGCATATGAAGTTAAGAATTGGGTTTAGAATAACAATATGGATGGATTAGAAAATTTTAATTTATTTAGAAAAAGTGTTTCTATGTATGTAAGAATAGGCTTGCCTGAGTTAATTTCCGAACACTGTCAGCGTGTTGTGGCCTTCTTCATAATTGATATTGTTGAACGTTAGCCACTTCTTTTTTATTATTATTGTTAACGCTTCCATTATATTTAACTTTTTTAGCATGTAGATGAATCTATTCATATTTTCCACAAGTATGTTGTGGACAGATGTTGGTAGCACTCTATGTGTATTTAAATGGTCGTGATGAAATTATCACCCGAGAGATGCATATTAAGTCCTCATGATAAACATATAGTTGAATGGCCGATGTAATTATTAGTTATACAGTTGACTACCATGATATTTAAACAGATAAAATAATGTCAACCGGCATTCATTTCTACAATTGGTAAAAAAAATAACTAAATATTTTACCTTGTTAGTTTTTTTTGTAAAAAAATATAAAAGACCAATTTTCACGATTAGCTTATATAATATATATATATATGTGTTTATTGTGTGTGTGTGTGTGTGTGTAATTTGAATAAGAAAACATCAAGATGCGAAAAATATCTTTCATGCTAAATTAAAAATAAATAGGCCAAAGTATAAGATGAATTTCCTGATATTTACATTAACTCATAAGTATAAATACCTTAAAACTATATTTTATCATATTTATATTATATATATATATATATATTATATATGAGAGAGAGAGAGAGAGGCAATAATGTCATTATACAGAAACTGATTCAGAATTAATAACAATAATACCATACAGTAATCAATTACTATATATATATAAATATATATATATATAGTCGAGATGATGGAAATTTATTTTGAAGACGACGAAATTTTTTTTAATTTTTTTTTAATTTACCTTCAGTATATTTATTTATTTTGCTTCTAGAAATATAATGAAAATAAAATATCCAATGTCTTACGAGTGCTTTCGGATTTGGTAAACCATTATCAAACTAATTTTATTGGGTTGAATTTGTTCTATAATTTAAAAACATAATTATATTCTCTGATATATTTTTTAAAACAAATTATGATTTAAGTCTAAATTGAAACTAAAATGAAACAAACCGGAGAGAAAAAAAATTTTTCTATATAAAGAACTTCATGGTTGACCTTTAAATAAATTTTAAAAAAATGATAATTTGCTACTTAAATGCATTTAAAATGTTACCCGTTCCAATCTCTATTCCAATGAATAAAAATCCTCCATGAGCATTAAATGTTGATGTACAGATAGTGTGGTCACCATAAGTTGACAACTGTAATTAAAATTTTTTTCATCAAACATACATATTTTACACTTATTTTAAAATCCATTTTAAATTTTTATGAAATTAGCTTAAATACGACACACGTATTTATAGTTATTTTTGGAATTTTTTTTAGATGTTGAAAAATTTATGAAGCGAGAAAAAGGGGGAGACTCGATTGAAAATCGAAAATTGGAATAAAAAATTGATGAAAACAAATTGTTTTCAAATTTAGCGAGATGATAAAAAGCTTTGTAACCATTACAACCTCCAGGTACCCCATATGGGTTATATATAAACACATATGAAAAAAATAGTTCTTTTATATTGAAAAGTTTATATTATTTTGTGATATAGTGCTTAATATTAGACATAAAGGGATATAAAACATATTTTTTGCTGACTGAAGAAATCAATAAGGAAAAGTAAACAATTGTCCAAATGGTAGATGTAATCGTCAGGCAACTGACGATTGCGTCTAAATGAAACGAGAGAAAAAAAAAAGTGTTGAATCCTTTTTTTTTTATATTTATATAATATATATGTATCTCTAATTATGTGATCCAAACCCTCAAGTTAGTAACTCTCATAAAATATTAGATTTTAATGGTTTTTTTATTGATTTGTTTTTTACGGCTTATCAACCTTTATAGAGTTGTTTAATTAATTATTAAAATTTAAAGATTGAAAATTTATAGAAACTTTTTTTTATTTTGTTTTTTTGTCTTCCAAACATTTTTTGTTGCTTCGTAGTTTTATATATTGTAGTCATTATTTGTCGACTTTCAGGAACGATTAATTCATAAAGTTTTCCTTTCAGATTGCTTACGAAAAACTACAATAGTTGCAGCGTTGTTTTTTTTTTCTGGGGTTACATCAACGCTACATTTGGAATTGTTTCAATACCAGGCAGATGTTTCCTTAAGGAAAAAAAACTATCAGTGTCAGCAATCTCTGAATTCTCAAGCGTCTGTTTTCGTCAAAGAATATTGATAAATAGTCACAACGATAATGATCATGTTCCCACTCCACTACACTCAAAATACATTTGGAGTCAAACACTTTGGGAAATTGAAAGTTGTTATTCCACAGAATATGGGGTTCAAGAGGAAATAGTATAAGTAGTAATGTTGTATTACGAAAGAAAATTAAGGAGAGAGAGAAAAAAAACAGTGTAGATTTCAAGCAAGATATTCTTTCTCAAAATGATTGGCGCGATTAGTTTAGAAAATTTAGTCTAGAAAAGATTTTTGATAGGTTTAATAGACATTAAATATCTTAATTATATATTGTCTATAAAACGATTCTAACACTCGAAAGCGTAGAAATACAATCATGTATGTTTGTCCCTTACTCATATGCGAAGTAAAGGGACATATCGTAACTACGCTAGGCGTTGCTACTGTGGATTCTGTAGCAGGTGAGGTTTTATGGTTTGTTTTGTTTTTGTTTTTTTTTTAAGGAAAAATATTACCACGAAGAGATTTTTGAAAAAACAAAATATTACCAGCAATAAAAAATTTTGTCGGCATTAAATAACCCATTGAAGTTGATATGCCGTAAAACAAAATAAAACCCCAGCTTTCACCGTCCTGGGTAAGACTATAAACTATAATGTTGTCGGCATTAAGCAACCCATTGAGTTTGATATGCCGTAAAAAAAAAATAAAATAAAATAAAATAAAATAAAAAACAAACAACCAAAAAAATCAAACCAAACCAATAAATACAAATTCTATTCATACGAATCTATCCTAAAAATGTTGTCGGCATTAAATAATTCATTAAGGTTGATATGCCGTAAAACAAAATAAACCAAACCAATCTAAACCAAAGAATACATATATTAGTCATACAAATCTATCCTAAAAATGACGTCATTAAATAACCTATTGAGGTTGATATGACGTAAAACAAAATAAACCAAACTAAACCAAAACTCTGAACGTGAGGTAATCGTGCACGAAAAATATAAAAACCGTACATTTTTTCCTATTCTTTCTCAGTTCCTTCCATACAAACGCTGGTGTTCCTGAAGGCTTTATTTTTGGTCCTACGCTGTTTTTGATCTTTATCAATGATCTTCCTGGTGCCATCAGTTCTCAAGTCAGCATCTACGCAGTCGATAATACCATTTACTCTTGTCTCAAATTGTAAATCCGGCATTACTGACAAAGTTAACGTGGCCGTTGGTCTCGAAAACGACGTCCAATCTGTGGTTAACTGAGGCAGGAAATGGCTTGTGAATTTTAAAGCATTCAAAACGAAACTGCTGTCATTTACTCCCTATAGAGAAACCCCTCTCTCTCTCTCTCTTATCAGTGGATTACGAACGGGCCTCAAGAACAAATTAAATTCGTGAACCAAAGTTCCACTGTATTTATTTCCTTTTTTGTTACTTCTATCAACGCTGTTTCACCTGTATATCCAATGTTGCAAAGATTGTGGTCGCCAACAATGTATCCTGTTAAGACTTCTAATTCTCTCAGAATCGACTCACTGTTGAGAAAAATATACCCTTGTCTTACACCCCTTTCTATTTCTGTATATTTACTGAATTAATTTTCTATCTGAATACAGGCGATTTGTCCCCAGTACAATTTCTGGTATCTTATAATATCCTTCCCAAATGTTACCTGAAAGGTTCCAACGGTTCTTTGCGACCTCAATAAGGTTACTTGAAAGTTCGAACAGTTCTTTGTGACGTCAATAATGGTAGTCGTTGTGATGTCATACCTGAACGTACCTATTCTATTATTAATAGACTCTCCCACACATAATAAGTAGTAGTAGTAGTAGTAGCGGTCGCCAGTGGAGAGTGAGTCTGTCGGACATTGAAGTATCAACCATCACAACTAGATTGCTGCGTCATTAATTATTATTGCAAGTTCCTAACGTTTTGTACGTCGGACCCTTTTTAGGACCGACTTAGCGAAATACAAGCCTCAACTGTAAAAACTACTCTGCAACAAGTGAACAGGTAGTTCATATAGACTTTTGTCTATTTCGGTTTCAAACATGTTGTGGTTACATGTAACTTACACGACACGAGATTAGGCATATTTTTTTTCGAAGAGATTATTCTAATCGATGTTGAATTTGAAACCCTAGCACTGGTTTCCACATTCAAATAGATTAATGCTAGAGCACACAGTCTTCACCAATAAATATTTCAAAGATTATATTATTAAGATGAATCTTAAATACTTTCTGTTCTTGTTTAACAGTGTAAGCTTTTCTTGTTTTTGTTAAAAGCGTGTGGAACCTAACACCCAGCTTGCTGGCTTAGCATTTTTTCTAAATGTCAGTATCTGATAGATTGTGATGTGTTTATTATCTTTGCTAATTCTCGAGTCCTTTTCCGGGGATAGTTTACCACTAATGACATTAAAGCTTCATCATTAAGGGCCCAGTGGACGCCCTTGTCTGGATTCATCATCTAACGACGTTTCTCCAGAACGACAATTTGTAAACAAATTTCATACTTACCGGAAAAACAGGAAAATATGTTAAAAAAACAAGGAAAAGAGTACTTAAGTCTGATGTAATATCATTATGGCAGTGAATGCCGGACAATCTGATTACAAATGAAGAGACACCAAGAGAGAGACATGTGGTACTAACGAAGGATGCTGAGAATACAATGGACAGAAACTTTGAGGAAAGATGAAGTTTTACATAAAATAGAAACAAAAAAGAAACGGATACTTAACATCAGGAAAAGACAGTTGAAATTTCTCGGGTACATAATAAAGAAAGAGATCTTGGACATTTTGATACTCACTGGACATACTGAAAGCAAGAAGCGGGGGGAAGGAAATCAACGCATAGCATAAATAGCGAACTTGTGTAAATGGATCGCGGTGTAATGCTTAGGAGAGATAACAAAATACAAAATTTATTAAGTGCTACAAAGAATAGGTAATTGTGGAGAGTCACGATCGTTAGTATTCTAAAGCGACACGGAACTGCCGTAAAAACTAGTAATGCCTTCCGCTAAAAATAGGTGACCAACAGCAACATCGTCCTATACAAATATCAGCAAACAGTGTACATAGTAAGAAAAAAAACTTTTTTTGTAAGGAAATGTACCATTGATTCTAGTAGAGATTGTTATGACCAATGTCAAGTGCACTCTCTTATACTGATTTTATTACTATTGATAATATCTTCAAAATGTATTTATTTTAACTTATTTTTGCTTGAATTCTTTCGGTGTACATACTTTAAAAAAAACAACAATAACAAAAAAACTAAATTTTACAATAACTTCTGCCAACTGCACAAAATTTAATCCGTTTCTTGAGTTTATCAATCTCTCCAAATGTATCTGACCCTGAGAAAAAAAAAATCAAAAAACAAAATTGCTTATCTTTATGTTTCCTGTTTTATACATCAAACGGATTAGGTTGGCATTTCTTTTTTTAGAATAAAAAAAGAAAAATACTCTTTGCGTAACACCAGGCTGGATAAAACTGCCAAGTGTCCCCTATCAGATCTCTGGAGCACGTATGGACGCACCGTCTCATTAAAACGTGACTGTTTTACTGGATGGTTGATTTGTTGTTAGATTAATGATTTATCAACTGTTTTGCGGTTATTTAAAGCCGAAATACACTTCAGATTGTTGAATTTACAGTAGTCGGTATTCCCAAGAGGTCCCCCAACAAAGATCTAACAACCGGATTCGACAACGTTTTTATCGTGATTTAACCGTGAGCCTGTTTTAACGAGAACAGCTTTTTCAGTTGCCAAGGTCATTGCTTACATTAACAAACAAACAAACAAAACAATTTATATCAATATTATTTGAAACTTAGTTATGTGATCTTAAACAAATAAAATTGCTTTTCATGTTAACGTTTGAGTGTAAGAGAATGCGCATGTGAGGCTTCTACTTTATTTTTAAGGAATATGATTTATTGAGAACAGAAATATACGTTGTATTTTTTTTTAATGTGCATGAAAAAACACAAAAAGTCAAGGTTGTAAATCAATCATCCAAGTTCAAAGACAACGACATATAAATGGGCACATGTTTATCTAATACGGTGGTTTTTAACCTATTTTTCTCCAGCCTCTCTTTTCAGATATTTACACGGGCTGGCGCCCCCTATATTAAATTTACCCTGATAAATTGAACTGAGTTAATATCAAGTGTTTATGTTGTGTTGCATTATAGCAGCTCCAATCACCGGAAGTAAAATATGGTGGGAACAGCGAAAAGCGAGGTACCTGGTTAGACTATAGAAGCAATTGGACTTTGGCTTGCATGTTTTGATCCATTCACATATGGACATTGCATATAAATGTCTAAAATATGTCTAACAAGAAATAAATAAATATCCGAAAAGATAATATGTTCCCCCAATTTAACTCCCCGGAACACATAATGAGACCCTTAGCAACCTCAATGGCAGGGTTAGATGCGTTACCGACCATGTTGAGAATCATTGATTTAATATATAGAGTGTGTGTTTCCCTTAATCTCTATAAGTTAAATAAATACATAAAGTTGAATTTCTAACTCAAGAAGACTCAAGAACAATGGACTCAAGATCCATCCTTCCAATCTATAAATCAATCATCCGTCCCTGCAGGGAATATTATCGTCTCATATGGTCTGGTACTCCCGCTGTACGTCTCGAGGTCCTCGACAAAATCCAGAGACGAATATGCAAGATGATAGGTCCTGATCTTGCATCTATTCTACAATCGCTATCCAACAGCCATGCTGTAGCCTCCCTCAGTCTCTTCTTCAAGTATTTTCACGTTCCGACGAGCTACTTTCGCTGGTTCCCGGACTACATGAATTTAAGCGAGCTACCAGACTGGCATCTACGTTCTACGCTTTCACTGTCAAAACGGTTAAATGTAACTGTCTTTTCTACAAAAAACATCTTCTCCCGCACTTCCCATCTGTGGAACTCCCTTCCCCTTACTTGCTTCCCTGATGACTATAATCTTCAAATTATCAAGGGTAATGTCAAACGACATCTGATACCCTGAGCTTGTTACCCGTCCTTGTCTGTATTCTTTCCTCAAACACACCTCTCTCTTTACTCTTGTTCTCAATTCTCTGTAACCTCCTTGCGTGTTAGTGAAACTCCCACTTGGGAGTACCACTAACACGTTTGGGGTGAATTGCCTTAAAAAAAAATACCTACTGCGAGTTTTTACGGGTTTTTAAGTAAAAAGTAGGGGGTCGCATTATGCATAGATAATCTTTTTGAAAAGTTAAAAATCATGCATTTTTCAATGATCGGTTGCACCAAAAATAGATACTTTTTTTTTTAAGGGATTAAAATACATGCAAAAAAATCTAGAGTAGCACTTGTACATGGAGTCAGCTTATGCACGAATATGTACGGTATTTTCCCCGGAAAATAGTTTTAAGAGACATATTTTATTAATTTCAACCAAAAGCAATTCGGTCAATGAATATCAAATATTTCCTTGTAAGGAAACGGTTAATATTACCATTACCAACAAATGATTTTTTCAATGATTAATCAGTTAACTTGTTATCCATGCTGGTGATGCAACTATTTACTTGTCTTAATCAATTCAATAAGGTCACATTGGCAGGTGATCTAAAAAAAAAACAACCTATAATCCGTTGTTAACTGGGGCAAGAAATGGTTTGTTAATTTTATCGCTCCTAAAACGAAAGTACTCTCTATCAATCATCTGAGAGACCAATTTCTGCCTTCCATCAGCATATCCTGCAGTAGAGTAACTCGTTGCTCCTTCTCGGGCTAACATTCTCGGCTGACATGAAGTGGAAAGATTATATTGAATCAAGTGCTACGTCTGCTTTTAGGCAATTTGGTTCACTGTGTCTTGCTAGACAATTTTTCTCGATAGAATCTATCTTATAGCTCTAACATTCTGCTGTGAATATTGCTTCCACATATGGTCTGCTATATATTTACAGATTCTTGATAAAATCCATTGATGAATCTGCAATGTCATTGGTCCTGACCTGGCATCTCGGCTTCAGTCACTTTCCCACCGGCCTAACGTAGCTTCCCAGTGCTTTTATATAAATACTTACATGGTAATTGTTTTGATGAATTTCCTCTTTGTTATTTTCATTCCCCACCCAACAGACAAATGGTACATATGAGTCTAGTTAGGACTTCATAGAGACTCTGAGGTATTATGGTGGCTGTAATAAAAATGTTAAGTAAGAATGTATTGTTTTGTTGTAAGGAATACTGTGATATGTTTGGGTTATAAATTTTGTGTAACTAAGTTTAATTATAACACAGATGAATACCAGCCTTCCCCATGTTCCTTTTGGCCTTGTGCCACATTTCATGAAATAACGAGAATAAATATTACTTTCCTCATTGGTACCTAGATTTTATGAATTTAATCGCAGTAGTAAATTGGCGTAGGGTCTCAACATTTACACTTGAAACAGCTAGATGTAACCGTAAGTTCTATGTTAACAGTTCCTTCTATCACGCTTCTTGATTGTGGTACTGTCTTCCAGCTTCTTTCTTCCCAGTCAACTTCGATCTTCAACAATTTAAATGCAATGTCAATCGTTATCTTCCGTCTTCTTAATTCGTGTTCTTTTATTGCTCTTTCTCCTTAAAAAGTATTTTTCGTATATACTTTAACGCTCATTAACCTCTTGTGTCTTTGTGGTTTTTATGCCTTGCTTGTGGTGAAATGATTAAAAAAGAAACTGCTAACTTATAATTTTATACCAGAGACGTAAACAAATTAAGCAATAATGTATATTTTCTTTACAATTCAACAATGATCATAATTACAATAAACATTTTTTTTTTTAAATACGTACAAGTATTTCTGTAGACGTTGCTGTTTATTTATACATGGTTAAATTAACGTCTGTCGGATTAGATCATCGAAAATGTACATCTCAGCAGGGATCGAAACTGCATTCCCCTTTTTTCTCAGAACTCCTATTTTCGCGCCTGGCTTACCGTTACTGATTCGGATACTATAGTCTTTACAGCAACGCCCAATTCTCCTTTTAGATAAATGTGAAATAATTCTTTGGATTTTCGGTTTTTATAACTGATTAAGTTATATTTATTTATTTTACCGGAAACGTAAACAGTTTTAAGCAAATAACTTTTTTTTTCTTTTCAATCCTACAATATTTTTTTCTTAATATAAACGTTATTTTAGTGGGTAGGCATGTTTAAGCAGGCACTTATGTTTATTTCAACTGGGTGAAATTAGCGTCTACCAACCTAGATCATCGAAAGTCTTATTAAAGAAAATATAGCGCTCGTCAGGAATCGAACCTGCGTTTTCCTTTTCATGGTGTCCACACGCATGCGGGTCTGTTTTACTAATTTTACATTAAGTTAAGACATCAAATAAATGTAGTTTATTAATTTAACAGTATGTGTCTTACATCCTACCCAGCTTAGCAGTTCTCGTTGAATGGAGACAATTCATATTCAGTTTTAAAAATTCAATAAAAAATCGAATGTACTGTTATTAATTTCCAATCTACCTTTTATCTTTATAAATGAGTTATTGTTTTTTGATGGATCTTATAGTTCAGTAACTTATTTTTTATATGACATATTCTTTCAGAACGTGTATTGATAATGACTCTCCGCAATTTCCTGCTTTTATTGCTCTAAGTAACGTTTATCTCTTCACTATCCCTATTTTCCTTGTTTTGCTACCAATGCATAGAAACTCACATTATTTACATTATTCGGACTATTGTCCTCATCTTTGTCGCCATATTTATTACAACGTTTCGGCTTTATCCACTGTGCCATGTAACCTTGAGGATAAAGGCGTTAGTTAGATCCAGTGACAGGACCCAAAGAGTGTGAGTTCAATACCCAGTTAAGGCAGTAGGGAACTTTCAGGGGGAAATTAACAGGAGATAACTGACATCCATTAAACATGACACGTGGAACTAGAACAGTCTATCCCAGTGAGCGACATAAAGGATTCAGTTCGACATTCCAGCCACCTGAAGAAGGCCGGAGCGTACAACGGCCGAAGCGTTGTAATAAATATGGTGACAAAGATGAGGACATAATACCTCATCTCAGAAATATAGACAGCATACAAACGTGTTACGCTTCCCCACTGCTTGTCTTACATTCTATATCTAGTGTGAGTGTCAAATTCTTTAAACCCTCTTTTCTCATAGTTTCAGCAATTATACTTTTTCTAATTGTAATTATAAGCGTATTTTTCGTTCCTATCTTCCTTAAAATCTTTTCGTTTATCGCCTTTTCCTCCCCAACAGACCCACATTTCCGTCGTTTTAAGCATCTTCTTTGGGAAGATATTGTACAGTATAATAAATAATAAAAATAAAAATTTGATATTACCTAGCATTTCATCATTTTTTTTTCTTTATTTCTACCGAAATGTTTCTCTCTTAATACTTTACTTAATTTCTAGAAGACATCTTTCGCTGCCCTCTTAATTTGTGTGACATTTTTTTCGCCACCTCTTCCTACAATTATATTATTGCACATTTTTTATTCTGTAATATCCAATGCGTTTCTCTCACGAGGGGCTGCTTGTTTTTTTTTTCTGACAATTTTGCTTTCTACACTTAATAGTTAGTCCTTTGTTCTTGTCTTCCACCATCAAATTGTCGAAGGGGTCGTTCTCTTTGTCTTCTGAATTTGTCATCAACAGAGTATCACCTGCATATGTTAGGATCATATCTACTGATAAAAATCCTGGTAGGTCGTGTAGTTCTCTTAGAATCACCTGTCCCCATGCTTTAAATAAATCCGGTGATAAAAAATATCCTTGTTGCACTCCTCTTTTTATTTTTTGTATTCATTGAACTTTTTTCTATTCGTTGGCAGGTTGTCTTTTCCCAATAATGTTTTTTACTCTTTATATCTTACTCTGTCAAATCTCATTGTGTAATCTATGAATCGTAGCTATAGTGTTACAGAATGTGCCAGTTAAACAATAATGACAAGTCCTATCATAGTGGTCAGAATGTTGACTGTTCAAAGTAAGCAGGAGTGGCTTGAACCCCGAGAGCGTTGACAGTAATGGATTATCTTTGTTTAAGTTTTATATGAGACAATAAAATGAGCAAAAACCAACAGTACGGTTACGACAGTAAAGACACGCGATCTCTGAGACTCGCTTTCTTCTCTCATACTCCTTTTTGTGCACGTGGTTTCAATAGTGTGGCACTGAAATCCAAAGAAGTATTGAGAGAGTCAAAGATGCATTCCAAAAGCTAAGCAAGATACTAAGAAATATAAAAAAAAATTCACGTACTAAAGAGTTACATGATGTCTGTCCTCCTGCACGACAGGGACTGAGAGGCAATCTCCTTAAGGATGAAGAGACTCAAAGCAACAGGAATGTAGTATACCATGTCCCGAATATGTGAGCAACGACCAAGTTTTAAAAAAATGGAATCAAAAAGTAACTTTATACTTAACACCAGTTGAGGTTTCTAGAGCACATAATGAGGAAAGAGGGCCTGGAAAATTTGATACTTACAGGACAAATACAAGGCAAGAGAGACAGAGGAAAACAATGCATAACATACTTAGTGAAATGCTGGAACAGGGTTTAGGAGAAATACTAGAAAGATATAAATTTATTAGGAGCTACAAGGTGCAGGAAGCTGTGGAGAGTCATGATCGCCTACGTCCTGAAAAGACACGGCACATAAAGGTTTTAACAGGGAGACAAGGCATCACGTGGAGACGTGGTTAGCTGATCGACCTGTTGACCTGTTATTTACCTTCCGGGAATAAAGCAAATGAAGAGAAAATTGTCTCTCGGTGCCCGAATCCGTTAAGGCAGCGTTGGTGTCCCTACTGAGGAATTGCCGATATGCCATTAAAATCCAGAGTCTTTTTGCCTTTGGAATATTGTAAAAAAAAAAATATGGCAGGGTTATATTAATTAAAACCAGAGGAAAAGAGAAAGACAGCGAGATAAGTCAACATTATTGTATCGTAACCGGAATTTTCACTCTGACGTCTAAAAACAGACTAAAAAAAAAGCTCACACTGGGAACTATTTCTGATTTAACAGAAATAAAATCGAAACAACTTCACGCTAACCAAACTGTTTTTCTAGCTAATAAGAAAACTTAGAAATTTTTTTGACGTTCCAAGAGTCAGGTGTTCTCGACGTGGGCGGTAGTGCTCCTCCCCTGGGGATGGTTGAAAATAAGTTGGCAGCCCGTTGGTGGTAGCGCCATATCTGAACCATAACACACTACACAGACACATGGTACCAGAAGTGTATCTTGTCTTCACTTTACAGCGTATCCCATTTATGTAACAATTATTATGGTAAATACTAAGATACTCATTTGACATGTAATAATGGCACCAAAAATCCAAACAAATATTGTGTGTGTAGAGTTGTTAGATTTTGCTTTGGTACGCAAGGCAGCGGTAATCGCAATGAGTTAGGGGTAAAAAAACAAAACTAGTCTATATGGATTTTCATGAACTATATTAGCCCTACTTTAACACCGCTGATGACCAGTCGTTCACTCAATCAGCAACAAAATCCACAACAGAACTGTTCAACCAATAGCTTCTCTTTCCTCTTCGCCGTGTCTGAACAATAATTGAACACCGACATCAAAGATAACGGAGACGCCACATAATTTCAAACTTCCACAAAAAGTAAGAACTTTCTATTTAAATATTTCAAACAGACTCACCGCTAATCAGTTACAAAGAAATCCTATCAAAATCCGTTTTTTTTTCTTTTGCTTTTCTTTATACAAAATATAATTTTCGGAATTTTTTACCACCAAATCTTATCAAGCTGTAAAAGACATTTTTCTTACAAAAGGCAACATTATTTCAAAAGCAAAAGAAGTCAACAAAAAATTAATAATTTTCTTTCACAGTCATTGAACTTTTAAGATTCACAAGAGAAATATCCGTAGAAGTAATATTTCAATACACATTGGTAACTTCTTTGAGCTTTTTCCGCACAATAATAAATTTGTTTATTTGTTGTGTGTAAAATACAGTTTATTTTTAGATTGTTTGATGTTAAATACCCTGAAGCCGAACTTTGGGACATTATAGAAGTAACAGAATGAAATTTATAGAGAAGCCATGAAGAAATGGGTATAGTTCTAAACACGAAATTTTCCACTTGGTCTAGTGAATTTTAAAGTCTGGAACCAGGGTTAGATATACGATTTTATTTTTTTATGTTCATAACAAACCATAACCAATAAAAATAGCATCTTTTAAAAGTTATCCGTGCTTTAAAAAAGCAGTTTCATTGTAGTATTTCCGAGGAAAAAACTTTTAAAAATTTACATGAATTAAAATTTGATAAAATTAACGAATTAGATTGAAATCATAGTAGATACATTATTAGACTAGATACTATTAGTTAATTAATTTCAGGCCAAATAAAAAAAAATTCTTTATCAAACGTTATTAATGAGATACGATACATTTACTGAGTGAATATTAACTTAAAATAAATTTTAATGAACTTAAAAAAAATAATGACGTAACAATGTCGTTTTTTGACGTTAAAAAATACGTCAAAAACGACATTATTACGTCATTATTTTTGCACCAACCTAATATTTACTGAGAACGATGAAATTTATATAGCTTTTAAAACATATCAAATTATTAATCGGCAACGTTTCAGCGTTCAACCATGTAAATCTATTAAGTTATAATGATTGTATACCCTTCATGTATCATACATTTAAATTTTTTCGAGCAGTTGCTATGCCTTTTATGCCTACTAGTACTTCCGCACGCCTAGTATAAATTACGGACAGTATATAAAGGAATCAGTTCACGTGATAGAGCTCGCTGTTGAAGTAGAAAGAGGAGTCATAAAGAAAGCTTCTTTTGTCTAGCTCATTTCCTTTTGTACGAAAAATGTCTTCATTATATATTTCACTAAAAAAAAAACAAACAAAAAACCTCAACAATTTCTACAATATAAACATTACAATTTATTTGCATTTTTCTTGTCCAGAAAGAAAAACGAAATGAAAAGTTGAACATATTTACAAGACCAAATTTTCACCTTTCAACCTCTTCCATAACATCTAAAAGTCGCTCGAACTCCCATCTCTAAACAAAAGAATTGCTTGCATCCCGATTCCTGGAGTTCAAAATCGTCAAAATGTAGTCTTTTGGTGGAGACGTATTTTTCACTCTGTAGCCCCTCTGTCTCACATGCGCAACGTCATAAGCCTATCGGTACTATGTCACTACTTCCACGCTAAATGTCCGGAAAAACTTCATTCTTTAATTCCACCGTTTCTAACCTTTACATCTACGACCCGTCGTGCTACGCTCACGTCGTCAAATCCCTCTCATTTTCTTCGTATTCCCGTTGTAAGATAGAAGTTCCGCTCATACAGCTTGTTTCTTTTGTGATGTTAGACGCTCGCTCTTTGTAACTTCGTTAGGTCAATAAATGCTCGTTATCACCTCCAAAATGATCGTTGTAGACGAGACTTTGTCAATGCAGATATTGGTAGTAGTAACGCCTTCAAATAATAGTCACACTAATAATACTTGTTCAAATAGTGATCGCCGAATAGTAATTTGTATAATGATCAGTATAGAGAAATAGTGGATAGTATAGAGATTCGGGATCACTTAGACGTCACGCTAATTCCCATTTATACGTTTCCTTTACGATCACGTGATCTACTTATTTAATAATGGAATCGTCCGTGTTTGCTCACTGGTAATCTATGTTCAAACTAGTGTCAGCAACGACACTTTATTGCTATACAACAGTTTCCCACAAACTGCTACTTTTAAAACTCTCGCGGATCTTTTCTTTAAGCACTACAATCTTCACCTATTCAAGAGGCAAATGTTATCTATCCTCCCTATCCTCATAATCATCATTCCCTACTGCTACTTTGTGACTCGGCTAGGAGATGTCATGCTATTTCCATGGAATTAAAACACCCTAATTCCCACCGTGTTTCAAATATAACATGGAAGTTCCATTCAGGCAGCTTTTGTAGAAGACCTATGGAATAAACGCACATCTAGGTGCATCACTGAACGCTGCAATCTTAATCTCTTCAATTAAGAGATTGTAGCGGCCCGTGCGTTTCTTTACACGTTGTGATATGAACACGTGTGGAACTCCTAAAATAAAATCCACTACAAAAATATGGCAGACTCGGAGAATGAGTCTACCAAAAAGATAATGTAACATATAAACAACAAGAAACCTATATATATATATATATATATATATATATATATATATATATATATATATATACAAACAAGTGTGTGTATTAGACAACAAAAAGGGTTTACAGAAGACGTGTGTGTATTTGTATGTACGTGTGTGTCTGTGTGCATAATGTTAATGGCATCTTCCCAAGGATACGAATATCGCCCCCCAACAAAGGGGGAAAACGCAATCTTCTGCGAGAGCCTTACACAGTCACAGTGTCCGCTGAAAAGTGGAAGAAAGAGAGATAACAAAGTATTCTCGAGTATTTATACTTTAGAGATAGCGACCCCTAGTAACAATTTGGACAATTAGGCAATTAAGGAGGAGTTAACTCCGACAAGATAACCACTATTCTCCTTATCATCACAATTTCCAATTCTTACGACATATTCTTGCATTGATAGCACACACTTCATTTAGTAAACATCTATCTTGTCGTTCTTGTCTTGTATCGGGTGATAAATTCGAATGTGTGTATATAGATACTTAAATGGTAAAAAAGGCTGTAAGACCCGTGAAGAAAAGAATGCCGAGTCTGCTTTTAAAAGAGATGACATGGCTTCAATCCTACATAATATTTAACCTGAGATCACTTGTAGCATATATGGCAGGATCTAATGCAAAGCAAAGGGTTGCTATTTAACTAATATTTCATGACGGAAAGTAGTCCTGTGTTAGTTTTTTGACAAAGTATGTCGGTCAGCAGCGAGTGGCATTAGATTGTATAAGTATGGGATAAATTCGAAAAATACGCACGACTCCTCCGTCAGCTATATATCAAGGAAAAATGTGTAAAAGTGAAACAGACACACTAAGCCTGTTACGTGCTCATATATTGGTTTCTAACAAGTGTCAATTATTATTCATAAATATTTATTACTATTAGCTTCATCTAGAATAAACAATCAGAATTAGTTACTATTCAACAAATATATTTCGATGTCAAAATGGCTCTGGTTGACCATTACTCTCCGCGTAGCCCTTTCAATAAATATATTTCAATGTGTATATCGGAAAATAATTCTGACAAAGGTGCAATCAGTTTGCGCGCGAAAAACAAGTCGTTGTACTTTTGTTGTATCTACTGATACTTTTATAGTATTTAATGCTATAATAAAGATTTTCGATCATTCTCTAAATCACAATCTTTAAATAAATAATTTAGCAATGAAAATAAACAAACAAAAACTATAAACACACCCACACCCAACGAACTTGAACTGGAAGCACCTCAGAAAGGAAAGGGACCTGATAAGTGGATTATGACAAGAATGAAACAATCAGCATTAATTCTTAGTAAGTGTGCACACATAAAAGGTCACAACGGACTCCAGCAGTTGGGTAATTGGTGAGAAGCCGGCATTAACTACACCAGAGTGCAGATCCGAATTTATACTCCATGATCGACTAGTTAAGGTGACTTCTTGATCGTTATCGGCCTGGGGAAGCGGTTCCAGCGTGAGTCGCTGTTTGACCTAAGCTTTGTGAGTGAAATTTGATAGACGGAACTGCTCATAATCCGTCGATTGTTGTGCTAACATGGAGTCACAAGTCGCCGTGAGCTAGAAGTTGTGTGCACTGGCTTTTTTCAATCTTTTGTTGTTCTCTCTCCCAGATACTATAACTAAGGTCCGCTCACACAAGTGCAGTACAAGCCAAAGGTGGGCTCTGTGGATGTTGAACAAATAAAAATGTGCCTGAGAAGGCATTTGCGACTGGTTAGCCATCCTAGCAGGCAGGTCTGCTCCAAAGAGTATTTATTTTATATATTTGTTATAAGAATTGAAACAGATCGTCAGTTGTTGACATAAATCTTGATTTCGGTCCATTTTCTTTTAATATCCATTACATTTGATAGAATAGGCAGGATGTAGAATGGTCAGCCAGCAGTTATACCAAATTGGTTCCACTTGTTATATATTAAATATAGTTATAATCTATTTTATCCTCCTCCTTTATTTGCTGTGTCCCTTCAGGGCGTTGTCGATCATTGCTCTCCACAATGTACTCTCCTTTGTAGCTCTAAGTAAAGTTTTTCTTTTTGCTAGCTCCCCATATTACAGTTCTTCCAGCCATTTACACAAACTAATTAGGTAGTTCGTGCGTTTGTCCTGTCTCTTTTGCCTACAATATATCTTATTTAGTATATCAAAAATACTATTTTTCGTAGTATAACGTAGAGAACTACAATGGCGATATCTTCATACACACAATTATCAACATTGGCATCTAAGGACTATTTATTTTACACACACACTTACACATTCTCTCTCTCTCTCTCTCTCTCTCTATATATATATATATATATATATATATATATATATATATATGTGTGTGTGTGTTTGTGTCACAGTATATAGATATGTTGAGGAGTCATTTCATGAAACAACGTGTAAGTGATTTTTTTCTTTGGTAAATAAGATGTTATACAAGTCTAAACGCACCTTCTCAAAATCACTTGGTTCATCTAGCTTAGTGTAATCAAAAACTGGTGATGAAGGATCGATAGTGTTTGATTGTCCAAACTAATTTTGTTTAGCGGCATATCAATACATCTATAGGTTATTTAATGCTGAAATCAAAATATATTCAACACAACTGTTATAGTATCAACTAAATATATTTTGAACGTATTTGTATACCTTCAACTACAGATACAGCTGGCCATTTTACTTTAAAAATGTATTTTTAATCATTTTACTATATATATGTATTGTCGGTAATTTTTATAAGAAAATGCATCGTTCGTAATTTTACTATAAAAACGTATTTTATACTTTCATAGCGTCTTGTTTTTTGTTTTGGGGTTCACTATTTGCCCATATCTGAGACCCTGACAAGTGATACCACCTCGGATCAGGGTGATCCTGTGAACAACAGCAATTAAGAAGTGATTCCAGGCACCTCAAACCCTCCAATCTCCCAATCAAAGGCCTTGCTGCTGGATGTAGTTTATCATTATACCCAACACACGACTGTCCAGATAAGCATCAATGCAAAAAAAAAAAAAAAAAAATGAAATTCTTAACTTTCATAGCACGCGTACACCCAACCTGTTTGAATTCAAAGCATTCGGACTACTAGGTCGAGTGCTGCATTTAGAGCCTCTAAAAGTTAGCCCATATCCAGGGCGAAGAGACGCATTCCTACCTATTACAGGATATACGTGCTAGAGTAATGGATAGCGGCTCGGATTGAGGAATCGGAGAGCCGAGTTCGTATTCCAGTCGAATCCATTACATTCAATTACGTGCTAATACCCTTGAACAAGGTATGAATCCTCTTCCCCACCCAGATGGGTAAATAGCAGGACAGACCAGGTTCTATAGTCTTGGATGACAACCTGCGGAAAAATTTGCGTCGTCAGTCATATATCGAAAGATACATGATCGCCTAAGCGTGCATCACGCATGGCACATAACTGATTGATTAACGAGCTAAAGTGAACGCAACAGACTTTGCCAGAGTTTGAACTCAGCTTGCCAATTCAAGTTTCCGCAGCGACAACTGTTTCGTCTCTCGCTGTTTCTCATTCTCATATATATAATTAATTTTGCGTGATGGTGCAAATGTTAATTAGTTTGACAATGAAAATCTCTGTCCACGAGTGTGCTAGTATGTCGGCCAATCTAAAATTTCTATCTCTGTCGGGGCACCTATTATATCGTTGAATTATGGCATTCGAATATAAAACTGTGAATTACATTCCCCGTTGATTGCTTTCCACAGTGATTTCTACCAATTTCGACACCCGTATTTGCGCAGCCTATCTGCTTATCTCCCGCCGTTTTGCTGTCTTTGTCCTGACAACCGATCATACTTGATTAGACAATTACTTCGTTTGCCTGGAACGCAATCTATTACGCGCTAAAATTCGCCTACGTAATATTGTGCCAGACAAAATGAAAACCGCGTCATGCAGCGAATTGGTTTGTCTTTGTCCATTTGCTTGTAATTTTTCTGCATGTATTCGTGCAAAATTAAACTTCGAGATTTGAATTCCATGTCTTTGAATTTAACTGAAAGCAGACGCACTTCATCTTTACAAAATTTATTTGGTGAAAAGAAACCAAACCTTTGGATTAGAACAAAAGTTTATAACGTGGTAGTGTTTGGGCATAGGATATAATTTCATACGTGACTGAAATCTATGATTATATATATATATATATATATATATATATATATATTATATATATATATATATAGAGAGAGAGAGAGGAGAGAGAGAGTTTTCAAGTATGCTTTATTGATTGGTTAAAGTCAGTGGTTCTCAATTTTTTTTCTCTGGGCCACATCTTTGGAATTAAAATTTGCTTGCCACTTACCAAATTTTATGTGATAAGAAGTACATTTAAAAAAAATAGAGAGAGAGGATTAAAGGAAGATTACCGTGGATTTACTGATAATTCTCTCCTCCAATTTGCGGACCCTATTTACTATATTCTGAAATTATTTTTAGACTGTTTCTAAAACTCTGGTCGTATTTCTCCCGCCACACCTATGAAGCCCGCCAGACCGTCTGGGAACTACTGGGATGAAATGCACA
Source organism: Acanthosepion pharaonis (assembly GCA_903632075.3). Taxonomy (NCBI): domain Eukaryota; kingdom Metazoa; phylum Mollusca; class Cephalopoda; order Sepiida; family Sepiidae; genus Acanthosepion; species Acanthosepion pharaonis. The sequence goes on from CAHIKZ030001934.1 coordinate 317,698, forward strand.
ATATCAGGGATAGAGCGTAGGTTAATATAAAAGTGTACACTGAGGTCAACGTCCAGCGGCGACAGTCAGTTTTCATGGCCAAACGCAATCTTGACCTGCTGTTTCCGTTAAAGTATGAAACAGACTGTCGCCACTAGAAGCTGACCTAAGTGATTCCTTATATATATATATATATACTAGCAGTAGAGCCCGGCGTTGCCCGGGGATGTAACAGTAAGAGTTAGATCAAGTATCGACCATCATAAAGACTGAAAAATAAAATTGACAAAGATTATTGTTTAAGGTTGACGGACACGCATGTCTTAATTAGTTTTTTTTTTATGAATTGGTCTACCCAAACTCAAACAAAAACATTGTTTTCAATTGTTATGAGTCTACCGATTGAATAGAATTTTATTATAAACAATTGTCTTGTAAATGGAATTTTTAAAGCATTCTGAATGTAAAAATAAAGAAAAAAGTGTGCAAGACAATAAGAAACACTGCCTGCCAAAAAACTGAAGTTTTGTTGAAATTGGTTTGAAAATGTAGGAAATCCGATCCTATATATAAACGAACACACACACACACAACCTGGGTTTTATAATATGTAAGATATATATTAATTTCACCAATGCCCATTATTTTTTATTTTGTCGACTACACAGTATAGTAGGGTCAGTTGGGCACCGTCTGAGAGAAAAGAAGCATCATGACACAATTCGCTCCGACAGAAATTTTGAAACGGCATACTATACTGCTTGGCATTCGCACCGGAAGCTACAATATGAACATTTCAGAGTGTTTGGGTGTCAATCTGAGGACATTACAGAGGATTCGGGAAATATTGAATGATATATCCAGGCAACATCATGACGTTAGGAGTGATCACTAGCGATGTCGATGTTATTCCTCCATTGATCTATCCACGAGGCCTCAGACTCAACACGGAGGCTTACATCAAGTGCCTTGAAGAGGTTGTACTGCCCTGTGTCAAGGCGGTGGCTGCTAGCAACAAGACTCTGCACCTTGTCACACAAACAGGAGAACTCAGTCGTGGCTTTCAGACAATTTTTCTGACCATATCACCACTTCCTAGACTGCAACACAATTGATTATTATGCGTGAGGCGCGGGAGACCAACAAACTCCTTGTAACACTGGCAGTATTCACCATCTTAAACAAGGAGGCAGTCTTGAAGAGTTGCAGGAGATTCCGAAGTCGTCTGAAGGTCGTGGTTCAAGCCATTGGCGATTTAATTGAACAAATTTACTCTTTAGTGTTTCAAGATATTTCTGTGTAATTGTGGTAAATGTATTTGCTAAAATGAGATGTCAGTGTTTTTTTTTTTTTTTGCATAATTTAGACGACAATTTATCCATCACACTCTGTATCCCGAATGGTGACATTTATACAGTGTTTTTTTGACCGACAAAGAAAAGTATTTTTATTGTTCTCAAAGTTCGTTTTGGACGGGCTAAAAAATGGGAGAAGAAAGAAACGAGTAGATGACAGACGAAATCCATAGATGAAAAAGTGACAGCAAACAATGCCAAGGAATGGAAATGATTACTGATGAACTAAACATAGAAATTCACAACAAATTTAGTTAAGCTAAGGAAGAATGTGATGAATATTGAATTTTACAAGATAATGGAAATACTATATTTATGAGCATAGTGCTGTCAGAATGAGTAAATATAGAAAGAACTGAACGGTTACCAACTTTACCAATTCAAATTTCCTAACATGCAACAGGAACTTTATTCTTCTAAAACTTCAGTTTAACAATTACTTCATCTTTATGAGCTCTGGTCCAAATATTTCCAAATCTAAGAGACATAAAACCTTCAGCTTATATGCATGTACATCAGCACTAATAAATTCAATTGTTATATTTTGAACCATTACGTTCTGGCTTGTATTTTATACTCTGTGCTATTTTACGTCAAATATAAATGGCATTGTGACAGCTACATATTTGGTAACCTCCATCATCTTTGCTTGTCCTTTTTCCATGTCATTCCCAGTCAATTATAAATAATTGTGGTGATGCACACAACAACACTAAACCATTTAATAGCTTTAAGAGAATTTGACAATGTACCTGGATTTATTATGATCGATGAAATACATACAAAGAAAATAAAAGAAATAGACCGAGGACAACAGGAAGAAAGAAACAAATGATTGATTGTGAAAAGACCTAATATATTTGATTTGAGTAAAATGGAGGTAACTGCTAAGTTACACATCGGGGACGACAAAATGAAAGTAAACAGAACTTTATTTAGACAGTCTAAAAGAAGACTGCAGAAAATGTAGCATATTTATATCAATTCTAGCTCTGGCATCGATTGAGTCAATGGCGAGAATTCTCATGGTAAGGCAGTGTGAATTATCGATTTTGGAATGGGGTATCAAAGTAGGCACCAGGCTTTCGATTTTTGAAATTATGATGGCATTTGACGTCCATCGATCTACAGTGTCACGAGTGAACCGTTAATATCGTTAATACTTGTTGGATGGCAATGCTACCTACTGTGGACTGCAGTGGCCGATCAAATCTCTTTAATTATCGAGACCAGATGTCCCTTATTAAAACTGATAGTAGCCCAAATTCAAATTCCACATCCAATGCAGGATTTATCAGATGCATATCCAGAAGGTTATTTTACCGTTCTTTAGTTTGTTTAAAGTGTTCAAGAATACCCGACAGAGTGCCGCTGATAACATTACGACACCGGACATAGCGATTTACCCGGATTCATAGCTCCGCTTATCAGACTTTAAAAGACTGACGATGTGTGATAAGGTCAAGAAGTTTCGGGTTGATGGTTGAGGTTTACGTGGTCGCAAAATATAGTTGTTAACATGGCATCATGCAGAATTATGGGGGATTTCGTAACTGTTCTGGATTTGTACACATGAGGGGTTAGTCGACTGATCCATCTTAACACGTTATTAACAGAAGGCCGCTCTGTTGAGTTGCTTCATATTTGGACAAATTCATTGACTCCATGTACCTCAACTAAAGATGACTTATTCTAGTGAGTGCAAGTTTCTCAAAACTAGTTTGAAGAACGAATGGTTTGGTCACCACCTTCACCCCCCACCAAGCTCAATCGTGTATTTGTAGGACTTAGTGGAGAAGTCTATTCACAAGGTGCATGTACCCGCATATATCAAGGAGCTGTGAAAAGCTATCGAGAATTAACAGCTTTTCCTTTATTCAGTATTTTCCCCGTCACTCGTGGAATCAATAATACGTCAAATTACTGCACGTCTCCACTCTAGGAACATGTCCTATAACCGTTGACGTTAAATCCCAATCCGTGGTTGAGGTGTCAACGGTCAAAAGGCGGGAACGTAAATGCACAGGTCACACAACCAATCAACAGGGTTCAACAGTCGCAGTGAAACTTCTACGCACTCTGATCCAAACAAACGCTCCGTTGTTTGCTTCCCATCTGACTGTGCGATCCACTATTTATTACTATTTCCAGTCACGCTTGCAAATGATTAATTGCATTAAAAGAGTATCGTCACGCATGCGTAGTGGAATGATTGCAAATGGATGCTCCTTCGCAACGTCGGCCATGTTGAATTTACACGCCAAACAGTTTCGTGTCCGTTTCGCCCGGCGAGGTAAGTATATTCTCTCGATACAACCTGTTTTTTTAAATGATTTCACACCAAGAAGACAATAAATCCACTAAGACGGAAGAAGTTACTGAGCGAAAAAGAGTATAAGAAAAAGGAAAACATTCTGAAGGAGAGAGAACAACAAAAGAATTGAATGTAAAAATGCAAAATTTAAATTTTTGAAGAGTAAAGTTGCCTGGAATGTAAGCGGCCGGAAGCGCGTTCCACAAGCGACAAGTGCTCGAGAAGAAAACCTTAGCATAGAACTTACTCATGTCAGTATTTCAACTATAAAATGATGACACTCAGCTGACAATTTAGTACTGCGCTTAAATTTGTAAAGTCGAGGTAACAAAAAGGAAAGCTCATCATGAAAATATTTGTCGAAAAGACGCAGGGAAGCTACGTTACGGAGGTAGGAAAGTGACTGAAGTCGAGATGCCAGGCCAGTACCGATATCATTGCCGATTCTTTGGATTTTTTTCAAGTATCTCTAAATGAAGCACCAGACCAGATCAGATGTGACAGCAATATTATAGCATGACGATGTGGACCAAATTCCTAGTAGCAGATATATAGCAGGTCACTGTGTGGAAGATTCCACATTTGCCAGTTACACCCCATTGGAAAATGCACTCTTCCTCAATGGTAATTACCACCACATTACATAAACACAGTACATAGACAAGCATTCATTGGTTAATCTACTCAAAACTAAGTCGCTGATTGGTCAGTTCCGACCAATCAGATATCCTGCACGCAAGGAATGAAATTTCCCGCGTTTTCGATCTGAGCCCCCCACGTGATACACAGACATATAAACAAAACACGTGTAAGGTCCAACGCGTTTCTCTTCATTCATCTTTCTGCCAAGATGTAGCCTTCAAGAGCGCCTTTCGTAACTATGCAAGTCAGACGTTGAAGACCATTACCAATACTTACGCAAGTCAGAATTTCATTCCTAGAGAGATGCCAAACTGACCCACGCAAGTCAAAACTGTGACCAACCAGGACTTTGCCGCGCAAAATATCTCTGACTCAACAAGCACACTCTATCTCTCTCAGGAAGTCTATCCAAACATCACTTACGATACTTTAAAAAGTGACATTTTTTTCTCACTACTTAATAAGTATTAGTAAACAAACAATCAAATTCTCACACAACTAAAGGTATGCAACGGCTAACAATACTGAACAATAATACAAACAAACTTACGTACACACACTAATAACTGAACTAGCACAAAGGACAATTTCGTACGTAACTGGACACTTAGTTTAATTTTGTGAACAAATCTGAATAGCAATTGCAAACACCTTCAAACATTCCCAATAATATTCTACGCAGCCAAATACATCTATTCTCATTTATCCATCAAATTTCAACTCAATTGTATTCTCAAATTGTATATAAACCAATGTTATTGTTGTACATTTAATGTTTGTTTTTTGCTTTCAACTTTCTTGCATGATTTGTTTCTAATATTTTTCTTTAATTGTTGTGGACGAATGTTTTTAGAACACCAACACTAAAAATCCTCCTGATCACTGAAAATACATTCGCCAGTCTGTAACAACTGTATTGAGAACGATACTTTCTTAGTCTGTCTTTCGTGTACCAACTTGTTGCCGTGACATCACCCCTATTTAATCGTTAAGTTAGGTTTCCGACACTTGTAGAAGATTCAAATCTGAAGACACTTTTCTGGATTCCTATTCCAATATTTACCCGTACGGTTTTGCTTTCGTTTTCCTGTTTGTTATTGGCCGGTCTTGTAGACGATGTCTTTCGTTCCCTGACATTATTCATCATGGACGTCTGAGTCGTACGCAAGTGCATCTCTTAAATGGCACTGTTTGCTCATTGTTTATTTGTGATGGCTTCACGTCTCCTTGACAGTGAAATATCGGCCTGATTTCTATTCCTTGTCTCGGCTATTTTAACCTCTTCGCTTATTCGAGCGAGGATGGTCCATTGAATTTAGGAAGTAACGACAGCCGTTTTTGACATTTTCGTTGCTATTCGCTATCGTTTAGCCGTAAGCTCTGGCTGTAAATGCGCTTGTTGTCAATGGTATTGACTTTTCTTTTTCTCGGATATATATTTGAGTTTATATTAATGGTTTTTAGACAAAGTCAAAACAAATCCACATCGATAGAATAGGCAGTTAGAAGTGAATTATGTAGACATGACAAATTATCCAGTGCTTCTCGACATTTATTTGAAAACACCGCTCTAACGGGACATTAATGTAAAATGACCTAATGGTACGCGGCATGCGCAAAATGTTACCATATTCATTTTCTCTTTTAAACATATCGAGAGCCTTAACATGGCAGCTTTAAGTCTGACAAGGAATGAAATGGCCTGATATGCTCGTGATATTGCCAGTGTAGGGATACAAACAGCTATTGTATCCTTTTCGTTGAGATAATCACAAGGGTACTCGGTAGTTGACGCCAGAGGATAGAGCGATTAAGGACAGCTGCGACGTAAAGAAGAAAGACGTCCCAAGCCCACAGTGGTAGGTATTACGGAAGAAAAATAACCTAACCAGGTTTATAGAGAAACTGCTGTGACTCCAGTTTTTCCTTCGGGAAATAAGGAAGATGCCCTCATTGTTTTACACAACGTTTGTTGTTGCATATATGTTATAATTTCTCTGTGCGGGACACGTGTATATATATATATATATATATATAGGCTCCTGAAATATCAATTTCAGTTGAGCTCTCTGGGGATGAGGTGTGGATTGGTAAACAGTGACTATTATAGCTATATAGCGAGACTCTTCGCAGATGCGAATTGAGTCACTGTCGGTCACTGGGCGTGTTTCTAAAAATAAATACGCTAAAAATTCACTTTCATCCCTACCTGACGGCTTAATGGTTAGAATCTCCGACTGACACTAATTCAGTCGGGTTTCGATCCTAGCTAGAAGCAACCGGATGTCTAGACACACTGATGAGCTGTGAAACAGCGAAACAGTGTCTGTGGATGACGTTATATATATATATATATATATATATATATATATATTTCAATTAAAGGTGCAAATTATAATTTATAAATTCATGAATCATTCATACAAAAAACAAATATAGAGGTTAATGATTTAAATGGCGAGAATACATCTTCGCAAACAATATAAATAAGATACATCAGCCCCGAACCTGTATATGAATGATATGATCCCTGTTCATAAATACCAGTTGCATAAGGTCTTTTAATTTTTACAAGCTTTCGTCTGTTCCTACAGACATCCTCAGGTATGGAAATAGATTTTGTTCTTGTTTTTACTTCTCGAAAAAATTCTTTGAGAAATGTGTTATTGTTTTGGAACGTACGGTCGCAACGCTGAGTTTGAATTTAAATTTGTACAAAAATGCACAACCTTAAAATTTAATAATATGCCACATAGACGGAAAATCTAACAGTAAAAAAGAATTCACTTTTGTACAAAAACGCACAACCTTAAAATTCCCTGATTTTTTTTTAAGAAGGAGAAAGAAAATAGCATGGAAATAACATGGGAGCAATGAAGAAGTTTTATAAAAAAAAATAGACACTTGATGGAAGTTTTATAGAAAAAGGGCGCTTCGACACTGATTCAAAAAGCAACGGTTGAAATCTTGGACACCTAAACAGGAACAAGATATTGGATAATTTAACACTGACTAGACAACAGTGAAAGAATGAAATTCATGGGAAAACAAATTATAATTGATTTAATGAGACGGCTTAAAAAGATGGCAAATAAGGACTAAGAGATGGTGAATATCAAATAGATTGGAAAGTCTGGATACCCCATAAGATACGTGATATAAGAGAAGGCCATCTAAAATCAGTCGAGTAGCTGGTCATCTGGATGCCTAACAGTTTTATAATCACTCCTTTCATTTCATTACGTCATAATTCATTTCCATTTTAGGGAACAAATTGTAATGACGAATGTATCCCAGAATTGAAAAATCCTGTGACTGGAGGCCACTCAAACACAGAAAAATCATTTGTGTTCCATGAACTAATCTGCTGCTATTTTTGACATAGTGCATTGTTCTTCTGGACAACAATACAGGTGTAGCAATATCAGTCAGCTCGGGTCTTGTGAAATTGAAAACAGACGGACCTGTCACAAAAATAAATTCGGAACATTTATTTTCAATCGATGGTTATCAGTATAGTGAAGTGATTTCACGATCGGCCCAGATAAAGAGAGGTCGCTGAATGAAGATAACTTGGTTTTTTAGACCACAGGACAGACAGCCAGTACAGAGAAAAGACACACAAAGAGACGAAGGGGGCACCAGAAAACGCACATGGAAAACACCCGTTTGACTGATCACCTCCTCCCTAAACTACATCTCATCTCCGCTTGTTTATAGCAGTAGGTTACAACTCAAGAATAAAATCTGGTTTACAGCTAGAATTTTTCACTTGTGCGTAACGAACGGGAATTTTTACACCACAAGATTATGATTGGAAGAAGCTGAGCCCTGTCAATGAACATGGTGTCTGGTTTGAGCTGCAATGCAACACATAGGTGCATCGTAGTTATCAACTGAGACACACGATCAGCTACAATATTTAGGTAGACTGAAACATTTAAGTGATCTTTTATTGGTACCAAGACAATCAAAGTATGCCAAGAAAATATTTCTCATGACATTGCACCCCCAGCAGGAACCGTTGTTCAAAGAAAATATGGATCCATATTTTAATCTTGTTTAAGACAAACTTTAGCCTTAACATCAGCATATCGCAGAAAAATCGTCACTTATTAGACCAGGCAACGTTTTCCGAATGTTTTGCTCCTCAGTGATTGTAGCCTCAGTTTTATGTTCTTATCTGACACTAGTGAATCTCGGTTTAGTTTTCACCTGTTGTACCCCATTTGCTTCAAAGATCAGTGTGTTGTGCTTTTGGACATGCTATTTAAGTTCCTCATTTGTTATGAGATTTTATTTGAGCTACGGTTGCGCCTTGCAGTGTAATGGATATCAGCTGGGAATGAGAACTCGGAAAGCTGTTTGAATTCCAGTTGGGTTCGTTATATTCACTTAGGGGCAAATATCGTGGGAAAAGTATGTATCCATCTCCCCCACCAGTTATGGACTAGATAGCAGGACAGACTGGATCACCAACCAGTTTACAGGAGGAAGAGACGGCAGCCTACTGCTGGAAAACTTTCTGCCTAGTCAGTCATGAATCGAAAGAAACATAATCGCCCAAACGTGTATGACGACTGACTGACTGACTGTTGCTTTTCTAACAGCCTAAACCAGTTTGGACATTCTCTTCCGAAATTTGTCCTCATCAAGGGATTTCCGCTCACAGAATTTCCTTTCAGTGAACTTTTTTTCTTTTTCTAACCATGTTCTAACTTCTGTAAAGCCTAGAGAATGTTGTGGGTGAACAGATTGGTAGATTAGGAGTTTTTAAAATATTCAGACCCACACCTCTGCCACTGACAACGATAACGTAATCAATGTCACTTATATCATCTTCCTTTATTAATACATGAAATGAATTAAACTAGGTCACAGTGATCGTGTTTAAACACACTGAATTGCTGCCATAACATTGGCTAATTGGGAATTCACATAAAAAGCTCTTTTGTTCACGTGTACTTAATTAAGTGACCAGTAAATTTATATTATTGCAAAATATACTGTACTAAGAAGAGGGAATGCATGGTTGGTAGCAAATGAAACAGCCCAATTACAAATTGAAGATACTAAGTGAAACTATCTGGGAAGGATTTTAACAGAGTACGGAAAGTGCGAAACTGAAACTTGAAGGCGCATTGGGATAGCGAAAGATGCTTTCCAAAAGTTAAGCAAAACATTAAGAAACAGAAAAAAAATTGTTAGAAACAAAGAAAAGTGTACTGAGCTATTATGTAACATCAGTCCTCCTGGCGGCTGTGAATGCTAGACAAATTCTTCAAAGAAGAAGTAGAAACTTGAAGCCACAGAAATGTTTCACTACAGAAGGATATTGAAAATACCATGGATGTGAGCAATGCCGAAGTTTTAGAAAAAAAAAAACGGAAACAAAACGGACTTAACATCAGGAAGAGACAGTTGAAATTTCTAGGACACATAATGAGGAAAGAGGGCTTGGAAAACTTGATACTCACAGAACAGATTGCAGGCAGAAAAAAAAGAGACTGAGAAATACATACTACAGAGCATGAGTAAATGGATTGCGGAACAGAGTTTAGGGGCGATAACAAAGATATAACATTTAGTAAGAGCTACAAAGGACTGGAAATTGTGGAGAGCCAAGATCGCTTACGGCTTGCAAGGACGTAACACATGGCAGAAAACACTAAGAAGCTAACAGAGAAAGGTCAACCTGTTTGATTATTGTACAGTTGTATGATTTGTATTTGCTTGATACCTGTACGAGGAATGCATGAAAAAAGTTTGAACAGTTTTGAAATTTGTAAGACTGTTCAGCTACATCTTTCTATAGCTGTATTTAAAATGCAATCATGGAAACGTATGTAAATGATTCTTGTTCAGAACATATGCCACTAACGTACGATAAGCTGAGACAATACATCCCTGTATGTGTCAATGGCAGACAAAATCACAGGTATAATAAAATTCCCGGGCGGGTGCTATTCTTTTTTTTTTTCAAACACCTGCGCACAATAATAAGAATCTACGGATATCACAGAGATCAGATGACGTGTCTCTCCAGAATGTAAGTGATCATAATCCTGCAGAATGTCGGAGATCTACGTAAAGTTCATATCATTACAATTTTCCACATCTCTGTTGCCTCAAGTGTTTTCTTTATCCCTGAGGAAATCGTCCAGCATTCAATGCCATATAGGACGACTGATATAACATAGAAGTTTATATGATGGAAAATGTGACATCGAAACATGAAGGCGCATTGAAATAGTGTAAAATGCGCCTTAAAATCTAAATGTCATTGATAGTCTTTTAGAAAAACCTATGGCGGTTGTTATCCAAATATAACACTCTGAAGGAGATTCGAGTCGCACAGGCCAGTCTGTTAAAGAAATCGAGTGAAGTCATATCAAGCAGCGAAATCATTATTCTTAAAAAGAGCGACCAGGAAACAATTTATTCAAATTCGGCAACCAATTTCTACGGAATATTTTGGGGAAAAATAATACAAACCAATTTTTTCTATTATTGTGCTCTATTTCGGTCCTGTTTGTCTCATGAGAAATTCAACCCAGACAATTCATCACGGTGAATGCATTTAAAAGTACCTGTATCAAGATATAAGTCAAAATGCAATGAAACGTATCTCTATGTGGGTACGAAGAAGGACATTGTGCGGAACTATGACAACTCCATTTCGTGATATCTTACTATTTCTGTGTTCCGGCTGAATGTCAATTTTTTAAGTTTCTTCATTTATATTTATCGCTGTCTGTTCACTTTTCTCGACTTCGAATATGTTCCTAATTTATTTTATATATTTTCTAGATATCTTTGCAGATATAGTTACCTTAAATGTCATTTCTGATAGGGTTTCATTTTGCAACACGTATTTATAAACAAAAGTACAAATGTTGCTAGTTTTTGAAAATGTTTAAATTTAAGAAACACTCATAAATATTCATCTAGTTAAATGAAAAAATCTAGGTAAATTATGGAGGATACTAAGTGACGTAATTTAATGTTTAATAAACAAAAATAAGTGATAATAAAATATATAATACATAATTTAATTCAGAAGCATAATAATATAAATAGTAATTACATTGTAAAAAATCAACAACATCATTTACTCATTTTTTTTTTTACACTATCAATTATATATATATATATATATATATATATATATATATATATATATATATTATGCGATCCTCAGACAAACTGTTTTATTTTTAAAAAAATTAAAAAGTAATTCAGTTTGTCTGAGGATCGCATAAGTTGTGAAACCCAGGGTCACAAAACACACATCCATTAAAATATATACTTGCTCTATCACTGATATTGAGCGCTTCCCAATAAGCACCGCACATATAATATATATATATATATATATATATATATATATATATATATATGATAAAATATAGTTTTAAGGTATTGTATATTTCTGGGTTAAAGTGCTCAATTTCAGGTTAGAGTGTATGTAAATGTAGAAGCGGACATTGAACACAATACTCAGCGGCGACAGTTTATTTCATTGATTGAAGATTACGTTTAAAACATAAAATAATATATATATATATATATATTATATATATATATATATATATATATATATATACACGATTAAATAAGGAACAAATGGAAACAGTTTAATAAATTTGATGTTTCGTAATTATTAGATATTATCAGAAATTTGGCGATAGTGAAAAAACTTAACATTATTTCCTTTTGATTCAGTTTATCAGGAATGACTGCAAAATACTTTCCCCTTCCCAATTTAGAGGCAGAAGCATGCTGGGATTTTTTCCTAGCTAGTAAAATATTCTCGGTCTAACTTGTCTTGAAGTTAGAACGCTACGTTCCCTTAAGAGAATTTGCTCCCGTGTGTCAACACCAATTCTTAGTTTGTGAACTTATTGCCATATCATTGTTTTGCCTTATTACTGCTGATTTGTCTTACGTATGTTATTTGCTTGCTTTATATTATTTTTGCCATGTTCTTTTCTTGTTATTGCTTATTGCAAACGTTATCAATTTGTTTGTTGAGCATTTCTGTTACTTTGCATTTGACCATGATTGCTCAATCCATATTTCGATTTTTAAATTCTGTGGTGCTTTGTTCTGCAGATGATGTAAGCTGATATTATACTTTCAATATTTGTAATGCTTTCAAGAGACTCGAATTTACACAATTTTTGTGTTTAACTCATGGAATGTTAGTGCAATTTAAGTATATATTATAGTAACGTTCCAGGAGTTAAACACACAAACAGACGCCATAATGTAAATTCTAGACGCCCCCAAAATTGATACATGTACCCATAGGAACGCCATCAAATGACCATGTGAATTCAACGTATGAAGCAAAACAGCAGAATTTAAAAATCGAAACAACTACACATCATTCGTCTTAATAAAAATTTCCGAAAAAAAGTCATCTTATTCGAAAATTTGTAATGGAAATAGAACAGTGAGAGGCTAGCAACATTCTCTGCGAGAAGAATGTGTAGGATGAAAATATTTCATCACCTACAAGACAGCCTAAACGCTACTGAACTCTGTCAAAACTGTAAATTAAGGATTGAGTAGCTTTCTGTATCACAAAGTAAATTGGAGAAAATTCCTACTTATCAATAAAATACGAAAAGAATGTGCATGGCAGTTCCTAGCTTTGAAGATCTGAAGTAGTGAAAATAAGGAATGTAGCTTTTCTGAACATTTGCCATAGAAATAGCGATAGAAGAGTGAGAGGGTCTTAACGTTTCGTCTGTGAGAAAGGGGTTGCAGGGTGGGAAATAGTTAATCCATAGTTAATCCAAGTCCACGTAAAGGCTGAAAAGTGAGGGTTGAGCAGTTCCAGCCCAGATATGACAGCAAAATGACATTTTGTTTTGGTCTGAATTGTTAAATACACATTATTTACATTATTCGGACTATTGTCCTCATCTTTGTCGCCATATTTATCACAACGTTTCGGCCGTTGTACGCTCCAGCCTTCTTCAGGTGGTTGGAATGTCGAACTGAACCCTTTATTTCGCTCATTGGGAGTAGACTGTTCTAGTTCCACGTGCCATGTTTGATGGATGCCAGTTATCAGTTATTTCCTGTTAATTTCCCTCTGAAAGTTCTCCACTGCCTTAACCGCGTATTGAACTCTTTGGGTCCTGTCACTAGATCTAACCAACGCCTTTATCCACTGTGTCATGTGGCCTTGAGGACACATGGCACAGTGGATAAAGTTAAATACACCATGAAAATATTTTTTATGGTCGAGGGTAGAGATTCATAAAGACAATTTCTATGTAGACAATGACTTGTAAATCGAGAAATTATAAATAAAAAGTAAAAATATAGTTATGAATATAGTCCAAGTCGATCTTTACTGGGCGAACTTTGGGAAATTAAGCTAAGCTTTTTAAACAGCTATACTTTATTATATAAATATGATTTTTGAATTTTTTGCACTTTAAAAGAACAATTTTAAGGTAGGCACATTTATCACTGAAATTTCCACAATAAAATATTAACAATTATGTAAGAAAATTGAGACAATGTAATATACAGATGGAAAAGATGATACTTTTACGTAATTATATTAAAATGTTTTCAAGTGTTTTGTCTTACAAATTAGTGTGGAAATAAAGTCAATATATTCATGAAAAAAAAAATGCCTAGAAACAAATGTATAGACTGAATTGTGATATAATTTTTCAACGTTCGTTTAACATTCATTTTTTAAAATCTTTTTGATTAACATTATCAGAAATTTGGATAAAAGCAAAGAATATCGATAAATAGGAAGAGAAAGAAAATATCCAATTACAAACACTTCGATCCGACATGTAGAAAACTTAATAAAAAAATACTTTCTCTTGATAATTTTATTTCTGTAGATATTTAGCTACGTTTCTTTAGGAATACAATTATGAAAAACTTGTTAAGTTTAAGCCTCTTGACATTTTGAGTCACGAAATGGTTTGGCGCTTTGACCAACATTACTTTTGAGGAAGAAATTATGATACACAAGTGGGAAATGTGAATAACATTGTAATTCCAGAAGTTACTCGAAGAACAAAAAGTTTGAAACAATAATTTTTGACTTCGTGTTTTGTTTTGCAAATTATGTTTATGTTAAAATTATATAACCACAGCTAAATAAATTTACCTGCTTTAGGCAAATGCTGCATTAAACGAGAAATAAGAATAGTGAAATGCGTTTATTTTCTTTATAAATTCTCACTGGTTAATTTATATACTTCGTATTCAGTAGCAAAACCTCACATATAAACGCTGTTTACATACACACAGTACTATATATATATATATATATATATATATATATATATATATATATATATATATGTTATATAGATAGTGGTAAAGGATAAACTAGTGCTTTCGTATGAAAGATAAATTTCCATCTACGCATAACTGTAGAGAAGGAATGAGAGAACAAAAAAGAAATCGTTTCTAATGATTTCAAAATTATGATATATTTCTGAAACTATTACGTTCTAGTTTCTTCCGGCACATTTGAAAATTCTTAGAATAAATTGCGAATATTTTCTGAATAATTTTGCCTCATTATCCCAAGAAAACTGTAACCAGCAATATATATATATATATATATATATATATATATATTGTTTAAAATTAGCTGCACTTATGGGGAAAAGAATACTCAATGATATCGAAGAAGGACAATTTGTGGATATTGAGAGTGTATACATAGAATTCATTACGTCATTGTGGCTGATAGTTTCACGCTCAAGGCATCATCAGACCATGTGTAACTATTCCGTGCGCGGGCTTTATATCAATTCTGTTGGCCTATAGTAAGTGGGGAAACCGGCCTTTAAATGTTCAGTTTAGAGATAATGTTTTAGTTTACTTATAGTCTTGTTGTTGATTCGTATATTTTAAACTTATATATATATATATATATATATATAACTTTTTAATTCGAATTTGGAACGCTGTAAACGAAGAGTAAAAAATATATTTTAAATTTACGGAGCTACTGTATCCACAGATATTTTAACTCTCTGATAGTCCCAGATGAAACTGAAACAACTTGGGAAATTAAAATACTGGAATTTTTCTTAATCAATTTTCTACAGCCACCAAGAAATTAATTTGTGAGACTGGAAAGATTAAAACTAAAATAAATAAACATAATACGATTAAATTATTTTAAGAAACCTGCTTGATTGAAAATATGCTGCCTAAATTTCATTCTCTCTCTCTGCTTTTCTGAGCAGACGCATGTCTACTATGGCGGCCAGACAACATCCTTAGCAAAAACTTGCTGAGGCATATTTGTGTTTGTTGAAACACTTACATAGGCCATCTGTGACTCATACTGCAACTATACTAAGCGGATCTTACAGTTTCTGGGAGAAACTGCATTATCTGTCATGGTCAACAGTTTGAATAATGCCAGGAAGATCAAACCCTCGGACACGATGACTTGTGACTGCCAGCTAGCAAAGCAAACCATCGAATCAATTTCCAACACACGGCCAAGTAAATCCGTGATGTAACTTTCAGGAACTTTCCAAAAATGTTGCCTGCTGGGATCACCTCCCCAGACCGATAAGAAATAGACTATGGTGAGATTCAAACTCGGCCACATTACATACATACATATATACATACAAAAGTTCCACTTACTAATAAACCCATAGTTGAAAGGAAAAGAAATGGTTTCATACCTTTCCAAATGTTATTTGCACTAAAATAAAAGTAATGAACGCCTATAATTAGAACTTGGATTGCCAATTGCTTGCTCCATTAAACCAGCTTCAGAGGTCAGCAGAAATGGAGCGGAAATTATAGTTGGGTATGGCTTTATATATATATATATATATATATATATATATTCGACTCTCCCATCGAATTCGACGTATGAGGGTCAAGCAGATCAGTTCCTAGGAACCGGCGGACCGACGCCAACATATTAGATTTGATTATAGTGGTGAATGTTTTTTGTGCAGAACACTCCACGCTTTTTGAAGGGCTGAATACAGAGACCTGGTGCACTACGTACCACAAGGTCCCCAAACGACCTGCCTGTGGAACTTACTTCCGTTTACTTGCTTCTCTCACTACAATCTTGAAAAATTTAAATGCAATGTCAATCGACATCTTCTGTCTTCTTGAATCCTGTTTATCTTTTGTCCTTTCCTCAATCCACACTGTACGCAGTCCTTTTTTTTATTATTTTCACTCCCTATAACCCCCTGCCCCCACCCTGTGTGCTAGTGGCAGTCTTACCTTACCTTTGGTGAAATGATTAAGAATACGAACAGAACCACGAAACCTAACAGCATAGAATTCGAAATACCAAAGCATTCTCCAAAAGTTCCCCAATAATCTGATGAAGTTTTAATTAGATCGAAACATGTCAAATTTATAAATTCCTTTCTTTTATTCTTTATTCTTTCTTTCCCCTCTCTCTCGATACACACACACACACATATTTTAAGACATTTTTATGTTTATACATTCTTTTTATAGATACAAATATTTGGGTAATAAAAATGTCTTAAAATAATTGTCGGACTTTGTCGAGGTCATAATGTGTGACGTTATATATATATATATATATATATATATATATATATATATATATATATATATT
This sequence comes from Acanthosepion pharaonis, assembly GCA_903632075.3. Taxonomy (NCBI): domain Eukaryota; kingdom Metazoa; phylum Mollusca; class Cephalopoda; order Sepiida; family Sepiidae; genus Acanthosepion; species Acanthosepion pharaonis. The sequence goes on from CAHIKZ030001934.1 coordinate 334,619, forward strand.
GTTTGCATGAGTCTATGCATCTGATACTATATACATTTATCGCTAATATTTATACCCACGTTTGTAAGTGCGTGTGTGTATATTGGGATATTACGGCTGATTAGGAAAATCTTTGGATCCAGTTGTTTGCCGGGATAATCGAAAGACTTTAGATAACATAGGTTAAACGAATTGACCTCAGAATATATTCGAGGTTACCAGATGTCATGAAAGATAGTAGCAGGTTGTTATTTATAGCCAAAATAATGTCACTTGCAGCAAAAACGGATTAAGATTGTGAATTAGCTATGTTCGGACGAACATTTACAAGATATTCAACTGTGAAATCAACTACATAAAGTTAATTATGGAAGTCATTTCAATAAAACAATGGTCATCTGTTTTACTGACGCCTACTCAATACAAGGCTCGATACCCAGTCATTACGTGGTAACGGTTAATGAGATATGATTTGAGTAGAAGGGAAGGTGGTAGGAAAAATATAGGGATAAGTAATGAGGGTGATTCGACTCCGTGACGGTAGCATCGAGTGTCCTTTGTTGTAAAAGCCTGAACAGGTGGAATTAATGAGGGGAACACATTTGAACATTTGCCATGGAAATAATAATAGAGTAGCTCCTCTCCCATAAAACTCCGTAAACCATATATGGCTAACCATATTCGAGCAATGGATACCATGGTATGTGGCTTATCACAAGGCTGGCCGCACAGAGAATCAGGGTAATTTTTAGTGGTAGCTACCTCACCTAATTTCACTACAGAAGACCACATACATAAGAAAATGTTTTTCTATAACTAAAGTATCGAAGCCTTAATATAATACTATCACTGGTTCGTGTAATTTATATATAATTTATTAATTTAAAAAAATAATGTATACTTCTTTTCCAGAGAAAAAAGAAATTCTTACGAATGTTTGTTGTTTCAAACGAAAAGATATGTTTATACGTATGATCTTCCTTAGTGAAAATCCCTAATAGTTTAAAACGATGAAAATGCTATTTTCGCCGAAAGTTTATAAAATTCAAAAAAACATTGTACTTAACCAATGTTTATGTATGCGGTTATGTAGGAGAGAGTGTCTTTGAACATTTGAGAACGAAGCAAAAGAAAATTAAAAAAAAAAAGTTATTTTCCTTATTTACATTGTTCGAACTGTTGTCCCCATCTTTATTGTTATATTCACGTTTCGGTCATTCTATTCTCCGGCCTTCTTCAGATGATTGAAATTTCAAACTGAACCCCTTATTTCTTCTACCAAGGTAGATTTTTCTAGTTCCACATGCCATGCATCTTCCGGATGTCTTAGGTATTTCCCTTTAACTCAAATCTCCAAGTTTTTGTTCACCACTGCAGTAGGTACAGCTGGCTACTAGGGCGTCTAGCCAATCCTTATTGTAGACGCTTGCTCAGGCGCATTCGTGTTTATTCACCTGGATTATACTGTAACTATGCTGAGCAAACCTTAGTTACAGTTCTGGGAACAGTTCTAGCGTGAGAAAAAAATAAACAAGGCCATCATGCTCAAACTCTCGGTCACGATGACTGGTGATTTCGTACTAGGACAGTTATCGACCCAATTTCACTCACAAGGCTTGGGTCAATCCTTGGTATGGTTTTCAGGCATTTTCCAAAGGTGGGATCGATCCATCCAGTCCGTCAACATTAGGAAATATGAACATGGGATTCGAACCCTGGTCTTATGGTCAGAATGCGAACGTTCTAACCATTCAGCTACGTGCCCAGAACCACTGCAGTAGCCAAGTATTGAACTCACAACACTTTGGGTCAAGTCACTGGTTCCAACCAATGCTTTTCTCCACTGGTCCATGTGTCCTTGAGAACAACGGCCAAGACGTCGTGAATATGGTAATAAAGATGAGGACAACAGTCCGAACAATGTAAATAATTACAATACCTCATCTCGGAAATATAGACAGATATTTAAGTTATTTTCCTTATAAGTTTAAGCGGCATGTCATTCAGAACAACTAAACGTGCAGCATGCTACCCATAGGCTGCAATTTTCCCATGACTGGTGTAAACGATTTTGAAGACTTTCAAGGAACACTCACCTAGAAATGGTAGCAATACCCAATTTTTAGTTTAATCTGGTTCTTGTTATGACAAAACATAACAGAAGGAGTAAGTTACTTGACGGGTTGCTAGAATTAGGTAACCATTTTCTCCAGCTTCAGTAGCAATGGTCCGTATATATAATTTCATCTTCAGTTCCGCGGTGAATATATCACATGACATTTCTCTTCAAATAAAATATTTCTAGGAAATTAGAATTAAACAAATCTGAACCGAGTTTGCTATGTGGTACGCACATCTTTTGTGAACTCATAAATAATTGGGAAGATAAGGTCATGTCTGACTCCCAAGATCGCTAAAGGTCATTGAAAATATCAACATAGTTTGTATCCTTTATGATGTGTATTGTGCCGAAACAATTAATTTTGTTACGAAATAGTGATATTATTGTTAGGGGCTAGTGAATTGAGGGTTAGTTCAGTTCGTCACCGCTAATAATTAATCCTGGTAGGACTTCTAATTCTCTCAAAATCACCTCACTAGAGTTCAATATGTCCGGTGAGAAGACAGATACATCCTTACATCTTTTTCTCTTTATTATATGCTTACTGATTTCATTTTCTATCCACATGCAGGCGGTTTTTATTTTGTAATGCTATCTTATCTCTCTTCAGTGAGTATACGATCATGATACGTTTTATTTATTATCTATGAATTGCCGCGACTACTTGGGAAATATAGTGGAGTGGTTTCCTGTTGCTTTTCCCTACGGTTGCCACTTTAAAGCTAGAGTCTAACCTTCCCTACTATTAAACCCACAGACGCGTGAAAAGAGACTAGAATTTGTGCGGAGGTGAATTCAACAGACCAGCCGCGTATTCATTGGCCTCTAACCATAGCAATAACACTATTTATTAATTTAAAAAAAAGTAATTGATTCGCTACAACACAGATAAGAAAGTCCACAAACTATGTTGATTTTAAATGACCTTTGTTGATCCCGGGAGTCGAACGTGACCTTATCTGCCCAATTATTTATCAATATATGACAGTGAATGCTGGATAATTTCCTCGCAGATAAGGAAACTTGAAGCAACAGAAATGCGGTTCTACAGAAGGAAGCAGAAAATAACATGGACAGAACATGTGAGCAACGATGACGTTTTAGAGAAATGGAAATAAAAAGGAAACTTATACTTAACATCAGTTAAAATTTTTAGGACACATAAACGAAAGGATGATTGGAAAATTTGATATTCCCAAGGCAGATTGAAGGCAAGTGGGACAGAGAAAAACAAAACAACCTACCAAGCGAACTTGAGGAAATGGATGGTAAACCAATGTTTAGGAGAGATAAAAATATTTATTAAGAGCTACAAAGAAAAGGAAATTGTACAGAGCTACGTCCTGAACAGACATGCCATATAGAAGAAGACAGAAAACTCTCCCAGTTCACCGAAGAACCTTGGTAGGAGAATTCATTATGAATTGTACTTCAGGGAAGCCATTTCTTGTATGTTAGGGTATTATTGTGTGTTGTGTTGTCTTGGGTTGGGTTGGTACTTCGGGGTAAATTGGGCAAAGAAGGATGATAAGATAGCTGGTATTAACATGGCTCTTTCTCACCACCTTAAATCTCTTATACATTTAATTTGCCTCTCCCCTTATTAAATTTCACGCGCCTACATTCTCACTACCATAGATAACTAACATTTCTGCAAATATTTATTTGCCCCTAACCTCTCTTCATTTTATTATTATATTATTAACATATATTATTATTAATATTTTCCTCCCCGTTTCCTTATATTCCCTCTTGCATTGACTCTCTTCTTACTGTAAAAATATTAATTATTATTAATATTAATTTTCCCTCCTTTTAATATGTAATATTATTTTAATTTTATTTATTTATTTTCCCTTTTGCATTCCCTCTATCATTGTTCAACTTATATTTTCTCCAATATTGATTTGCCCCTCCTGTAATAATAATAATAATAATAATAATTATTATTACCAACATTATTATTAATATATTTTTCTCCCCTAACCTCTCTTACATTTTTCTCAATATTGATTTGCCCACCACGTCATTATTATTATTATTGTTAATATATTTTTATCTCCTAACCTCTCTTACATTCTAACAATGACTAGTTTGAAATATTAATTATTATTAATATTAATTTCACCTCCTTCTAATATTTAATTTTTTCCCTTTAATCATCCCCTTAAATTCCTTCTGCTATTGTTTAACTTATATTCCCTACAATATTGATTTGCCCCTCCCTTCATTATTATAATATTATTATTATTAATATAATATATTATTATTATTTTTCTCCCTCCCGCTTCCTTACATTTACTCTAACATTGCTTCTGTTCTTAGTTTAAAAACTATTAATTATTATCAATATTAATTTTCCCTTCTTCTAATATTTAATTTTTCCCTATTCCCCTTTACAGTTCATCTACCATTGTTTAATTTACATTTTTTTAATATTGATTTGCTCCCCCTTATTATTATTATTATTAATAATAATAATATATTTTCTCACACGCTTACATTCTTCTTTTTTATTGTCTCTTAGTTTTAAAAATATTAATTATTATTAATATTGATTTTCTCCCCCTCTACTTTACATTCCATCTACTCTTCTTTTGCTCCTCCCCATTCGACTGTAATTCCCGTTGAGAATGTTCAAAAATAGACAAAGCGTTCGGGAATCACTATTAACCTCGACAATAAAAGAAACCTTATCAGTAGAAACCATGGTAGCATAAGTGGTTAGTATTCCTTGAATATTATATATATATATATATATATATATGGAGAAATATAGCCTTAGGATGTGCTATATTTATGGGATAAAGTGCTCACTATCAGTGATAGGGCGTGTGTAAATATAAAAGTGAACATAAAAATAACTTCGTTTTAGTTCATTTATTAAGCACTGATTTATTATCACCTGCGCTCACTTCGCGATACTCTCTCTCTCTCTCTGTCTCTCTCTCTCTCTCTCTCTATATATATATATATATATATATATATATATATATGAAGAAATATAATATTAAGGTGTGCTATATTTATGGGATAAAGTGTTCAATATCAGAGATAGATCGTGTGTAAATATAAAAGTGGACATTGAAGTCAACACTTAGAGGCGAGAGTCAGTTTCATGCTAAACGCAATCGTCAGGCCACAAGTGCTTTTATTTTTCTCGGCTATTTATATATACGGGACAGTGGTGCATTGTGGGTAGTCTATTTTTGCGGTTATTTTAACGGAAGTCGTTTATTTGTTATTTATTTATTTGGGTTAAATCATTTTGCTTGTTTTTATTTTTATTTATTATCTTATATATTTATTTATTTTTATTAGTCGATGTTTTATTAACGTAGTAAAAATTTGTTTATATCACTTATTTAATAGTTTTGTTTTGGTTTGAGAATTTAATTAATGCTATTTATTCGGTTTTGGGGTTGATTGTTGTAGTTTATTGTAACTATTATTTTTTGGCAGGAACAGTTTTTAATTTGTGTTTATTTTACTTTGATTATCTTTTTTTTTCTAATGATTAACTTTTTTTGAGATTGGTTTGTTTATTTATTTATTTACTTGGATGAATTTAGGTCAATTTATTTTACTTTGTATTTTTTTTTCAATTTTTTTAACGTAGTATTTATTTATTTATTTTTACTACATTAATAAAAACTGTATTAAAAATAAAAATAAATAAAAAACAAGCGATTTTTAACCCAAATAAATAAATAAACGACTTCAGTAAAATAACCATAATAGACTACCCACAATGCACCACTGACCCGTATATATATAAATAGCCGAAAAAATAACAGCACACATGGCCTGATGATTGCATATAGCATGAAACTTATCTAAGTGTTGACTTTTATGTTTTTTTTTATATTTATACACGCTCTATCTTTGATATTGAGCACTTTATCCCATAAATATAGCACACCTTAAGACTATATTTTTCTTATATATATATATATATATATATATAATTATAAAACAGTTATTAGTCAGAGTTAAATTAGACCAGGAAACAGTTGTATTAAAAAAGTGCTCAATACACATAAAGAAAATAAAATTTAACATGGAGAGCTTTTAAATTTAAAAAATTAGGAGATCAGCCAATCACGATACCTTGGTTTCAACATTTCAGTTTTCCTCAGGCAACAGAACGCCAAATGTTTTCCTACAGCTTTATTATTCATATATGAACATACAACATGAAGTGTAATAGAAGAGGAGGAGTAAGGCAAGAGTATTGAAATTATATTGGAGGGGAATAAATAAATTGTACATACTTTCATGTTTTTTTTTCTTAAAATCTTCTACATGTTGAATTCATTTCTTTTTTAAAGTCTTTAACTGTATCCCTTACAATCCTTAACTGGTGTCCGCTACAAATTGGTGATCAGTTTTTGTGATATGAACATGTAGCTTTTTGCAAGACAAAAATCCATTGACAGGCAAGATGAGGTCAGTCTGTTATGTGCTATATGGGATACATGCTTTTAGGCGATCATGTATTTTTCAATACATGACTGACGAGACAAATTTTTCCCACAGTACATTGCCATTTTTTTCTGTGGTAGACCAGTTGCCATCAAGGCTATAGAACCTAGTCTGTACTGCTATTTACCCATAGCTGGGGGGAAGAGAAGAGGATTCATACCTTTCCCAAGATTATTAGCACATAAGTGAATGAAATGGATTTGACTGGAATTTGAACATCTCCGATTCCTCAATCCGAGCCACTATCCATTACACCACCGTAATGATTATTTTCTTGACAAATTTAACATTTGTTACATTTGAATGTTTTCATTCCATCTGCAAAATGTGACATTACTTTCTAAACCTAATATATAAATATATCTGAGATCTAGAATATGATGACGTATAATTCAAGTGACAAAAAATAGAGGATTACCAAAGAAAATACATTTCTACTTTTCAATAAGTGTACAGTCCAAAATATTCTTCTCCATAATGTATAAACACTTTCACCACCACAAAGCAAATAATCTGATTGAACTAACAAATGTTTATTGTGCATGGATTCCTATATAATGGTAATATCAGCCATTTCCTTATAAGAAAACATTCAGCATCCATTAACCGAGCTGCCAGTGCTACTTTCAGTTGAAATTTTTAAAATCTTTATTTTAAAGCAATTTTTCATGAAAATATATTTCCCAAGTTCAGTTATTGTACATTCCAGTATTCATGGGATCTTCTTTTTTCCTATATTTTTGTTTGAAGTAGTGTGGAACATCAACATCTTGATTATATGGCTAGGTAGAACTAAATAAAACAAAAGGTTCCTTGTCTTTAATGAAATAATTCACTCTACTATTACTACCCCCACAGGATGTCAGAAAGAGAGAGAGGTTGACAATAGCTCTAACACGTCCAAAGGTGAACTGGAACTGTACAAAGGAGGGCTTGCTGAAGTTCACTTACGTCAAATTGGTTTATAATAGTTTTCCTCTGTTAGATTAAATTTTCCCAAAATCTTTTATGATTTGACTCAACTAGTCTTTACTTACCTTGTTTTACATATGAAATGTACAAATGGCTTCCATTGCTAAGTCTAGCACCATTCAGCTTGTTGCAGACCTGTACTGCTTCTTCCACCTGGAGGTAGTAGACAAAAAGAATATGGTCTTTTGGGTAACATGATGATGTTCTCAATACTGGCATCTTGGCTAAAAATCTGTTCAAGCTCTTCACGGCAAACTCCAGTGTCAAGTCCTCCATTAAAAACACAAAGGATCTACAAAGCAACAATATTCACATTTATTTTCTATGATTTTCAGAAGAATAATTATCACTGCAAGTAATGTTTTGATTACTAAATACATTCTTTTTTTCTGTTGTTACCACATTTCAGTCAATTCACTCCTTGGGTGTATGGATGTGCAGGTGGTGTAATCGTTAGCAGTTCAGAATGAGAAATCAGCAAGCTAAGTTCAAATTGTAGTTGCGTTTGTTACATTCACTTTTGCACAAATACTTTTGGGAATAGTATGAATCCATCTTTTCTCCCCATGTTATAGGTTAAATAGCAGAGCAGACAGGGCTCTTCAACCATGGTTGGGAACCAGTCTAGGAGAAAGACAACACTGAATTCAAAACTGATTGGGTATAGGGCTAGTAACTCCATCCCATAAAAAACCTACTTGCTACAGAAACCACAGCAGCAGTGCTTAACTTGTTAAGAGATGTGACCCCATACTTCTCAGTGCTGTCTACAGGACTTGAAAGAGAATCCTCAGGTATATAAAGACAAATGAAAACAGAAGGGTTTTTTTCAAAACATGTTAGCAAACAGAAAAGAATGATGACAAGTCTAATAATTAGATCTGTCCATTCCCTGTAGCAAATGCAGTACAAGTGATTCTATTCTCAATAAACCATGTAACAGGGGTGATTCCATGTTTCTATTTTCTAAATTCTGCAATTCCTTCATTGTTAAAAAAAAAAAAAAAAATCTACACTTACCTAGTTTTACACATTTTCCTTCAATTTTTCAACTCACAACCAATGCTCCTTATTAGCTGAACCTTATCCAAGAAAGGACAATGTAATCCCTCCACCCTTCAGATATGATTTCTATACCTGACTTATTCATAAAGTGTGATACAAGTACACAACCAATTTTCTAGAACCCTTAGTTTCAGAGCCGTGCTGGATTATCCACTTTGCCAGACCAACTTAAATAACATAATAACAATTTGATAATACACATGTGACCACTATTTATGCATCTCTCATATCTCTACAGCATCATTGACTGTTAAAACTTATATTAAACAATTAAGTGATTATACACAACTTGTTGGGCACCTGGTACATTAGTTTGGCAATTGTATGAAATTCAAAGGCTTGTTTGCAATTTTGAATGGATTAAGAAGTCTTGGGGTCATATATTACTGGAAAATTAGTAGTGTATATGTGTAATTTTATTTATCCCATTTCTTATGAGAAGCCAACTTGAATAAGAAGGTTACGTGTGGTTGTGCTACTGAAAACCACTTTTTTTATTATATTATAATATCCATAATTGCACACATGAGTTCAATAGTCCAAAGAGCTCTTGTAATATTCACATTTATTTTTAATTATCTTCTCTTTATAACAATAAAATAAGATATCAATTTAGCATAACCGTTGATAATAATTAGGATAAGAGATTATAAGGTCTCTAGGTTCAATCCCCAGTAAATGAATGAAATTAAATAATTTTAATTGATGACATACACAGTAATATATAAACAGAAAAATAAATTGAAATTAAGAATATGTGTTCATAAAAAGTATTTTTTAAATTTGGAATCATTGTAAAAAGGATCAAATTCAGGCTCAAAACCTTTGGATCATCTTTGTTGTTTATAAGTCTGGTAACATAAATCCAAATATTATGGCATTCATAAAAAAAAATATCATTTTTAGGGGAAATTTATTTTTAAACTAACATATATCCATAATTAAATATAACCTTCAATCATGAAATAATAAGATCAAATTAAATTACATGTGTTAATTGATTACATATTACACAATCTTCAAAGCTTTCTCAAACCCAAAACTATAACTATATCACCAGGACCTGATGATTCTCTATTCCTCTATCACTGTATCTTTAACATCCCAATCAGAATAGTTTGTGCCTCATAGCACCAAATATGTCATTATCAATTTCAGTAGTTTAACATCCAATACTTCAACTCATCATTTACTGGTCATTATATTATCTTCTTCAATCTTTTCATGTACAATTCATATATCAGCCTGCATGGTTGTCATGGTCTCTACACTAAAGTAACATTAACATTTATATTTAGCAACATTGTTTTCAAGTTCCTTTGATACCAGGATCTAGTAATTGTATTTCATAAACATATTCATCTCATGGCTTTCTACAATCTGAAAGCAGAACTGTGTGTACAAAAGACAGTAAGCATATAACATACAAATTTTTTCTCATTTAAGGATATGAAATAGCACCAATTTTCTTATCAGAGTGTAAATCAGAAAGAGTCTGATTTAGTTATATGTATATGTAGTTTCTGGTTTACATTTCATGCCTTTACACTTCCCATTGTCAATAAAAAAAACACAATTTGAAATGGCATGGGAATTAAAATTTCTACCTAATAAATTGCTAATGTTACAATTCACTCTTTAAATTTATTCTTTTCATGTCAACGTAATCTACCGTTCCTTCTTTCTTTAAATTTAATAAATAAAAAAACGAAGGATTTGTGGACATAACGTTCATATGGACTATTGTCATTGACCACCTTAAATTTTGTAAAAAGTATTTTTGATACACCATATATATATATATATATATATATATATATATATATATATTTATTAATCGAATTCAGCCCATGCAAGATAGAACAGCCACTATGATACAAGGAGTTACAGCATGTGAAAATATTAGCAAACAGAAACATTAAGGAGCAAAATCAATAGAAGAGTAATCAGCGAGACAGTAAATAACGATTCACATTGCATTTAAATTTTTGGGGATCAAACTTGGCTGTAAATTATGGAGCTGGAAAAAAGTTGCATAAGCGAGAATTGCAAGAAAAGAAACTCTAAGTAGAACTTACGGTTACATGTAGCCAATTCAGCTGTAAATCTATTGCTCCGCTTAAATTCATCAATTCTATGTACCAGCGAAGAGCTAAATCTAATAATTACAATGGAAGTATTTATAGAAAGGGAACAGAGAAGCAACTTTACAAAATTTGGAAAGCAACTGGAACCGAGACGCCAGGTGATGACCAATAGTATTGCAGATTCTTCTTTGGCTTTTATCAAGGATCTCTAAATATATAGTGGGAGTACCAGACTATATGTGGCAGCAATATTCAAAGCATAGACAAATGACAGATTTATAGATATGCAAAGTGGATTTTGTAGTGAAAAATTGTTTAGCATGATACAGTGAATCAACATTCTTTGCAGCAGACCTAGCAATGTATTCAATATAATCTTTCCACTACATATCAGCCAATAATATTAGCCTGAGAAGGAGCAATGGTCACTTTTCTGGAGGTTAGCATCAGCCATGCTCACAGAAGGAAGAAAATGGTTTCTCAGATGATTAATAGAGAGCACATTTTTTTGAATATATGTGTGTGTGTGTGTGTTTTGCGTGTGTGTGTGAGAGGGAGAGGAAAATTATCATATCGATGCATTGGATATAAATTTTTTCTAAATCAAATATATTCATCAACGTACGTAGAAACTGCCTATTTTACAACGACGCGAAAGCAGCTTGCGATATCAAACAGGCGACAACATAATCATCGACTTTTCGATGCGTGTGCTTACGGAGCCTTTAATTAAGCGTTGAAATCTTGGTTTTTCACTCAAACCACTACATGAGTCGAAAGAAAACCCAGTACAGTTGCGCCCACTGAGCAAGCTAAAATGGCAAAATATTTATGCGGGAGTAATGCTGCAATCGTATTTTCATCCGAAAATAGCATTTATTCTTGCCTATTCCTTGTTGCGGAAATGTTTTACAACTTAGAAAGCGAGGAAGGAATGGATAATTTATTTCGTTATAGGTAAGTGCAAGGAGAGTGCTTCGTGGAGTGAGACAAAACGAGAAAATAAGATAACGTAATCGAGTAATCGTGAATACTGTCGCCGGAGGAGGTGCTTAATTGGTATATTAGTGGCGATTCAACAAATAGAATAAGAAGATAGAGTTTCAGTCCTAACTATTGTTCCCACATTTTTTTTTCTCTTAATAAAACGAAATTTATGAATGCAGCAATCTATCCTATCTATCGGCGTCTCCATCACGTAACTCAAAACGACATGATTGTAAATATAGCAGAGAAAAAGAGATCACTGCTTTCTTCCTCACAGCAATGGACTCTCTGCTCAATGTCTTTTAGAAAAGAATGGTTGCCTGTTTCTATTGCGATTCAGTTTGAAGTGATTAGGTTGGCATTTATAAATCTCAGCTTAGTCTGGCAAAAGGCCATGAACTTAAATGATCAAGTGAGGATTGACTAACTAGTGGAATTGGCATGCTGATCATCGTTCTAATAATCCTATAGTAGGGGCCCTACTGGGTTGCTAGTGTATACGTCAAATAAGAACGAGCACACAATTCGAACCTTTATGTTTTATTTAGTACTTGATGACAATAGATGTAAAACATGACAGGCAGATTGAAGTTCGACACATGACATGTGATGATGCGTGACCGCCATCTTGAAATTCCTTTTTTTTTCTCTGTTGACCTAGAGGGTTCTGATCAAGGGGCATGAGTTAACTCCCTTGTTATGACTTTCGTCCTAATAGGGCCTTACCGCAACGGTGAAGTTGGGACATTAACTCTCAAAACGGTTGCATATTTTGAATGTCTGTTGGTACTCAAGATAACTCCTGACCCCAAGTGGAACTCATACATACGATTCATAGTTGAAGAAGCTGGAAAAATGGAGGATCATTCTACTGCTCAAAAAAAGTAACCATTTTCGTCACCCAAGATTTATCCATTCAAGGGTCAGATTAGAATAAGAAACGAAAACAATTAAGTATAATTGTAGCACCTATTGGAGCTGTTCAGTCCTCATTTTTCAGCCTTGATTGATTTTAAAATTCTTACGCGATTTATTCAGCACTCTCCCGCCTTTTTCATGCAGAGGTAACGTGGCAAGCCTCTCTAGTGCCACTATTTTAGGTGTACAACACGTCATGGAATTCGCTGTAAGTTATCCAAATTAAAAAGAAAGTTGCACTTAGTTTTTTTCAAATTGCAGATAAGTTGTTGAACGGACTCCCACATAGATGCTTTCCTGAACACTACCATTTTAACCTTTTCATGTCAAGAATCAATCTGTATAATCCTCCTTATCCTCATAATCATCACTTCCTATATTTTTTTCTTTCATTCATATGAATCACAGCATTCATCATAATTATCTTAACAGTGACCTTGAGTGGCTTTCGAGAAATGTATTAGTTGAAATTTAGTATAAAATCTGTTTAAATGGAGACGTTCTAAAAATATTTTGCATATATCCCACAAGATAAAAAAAAACACTATTCCTAATAAAATAGTGTATTATATATAGATATATATATTAAGAAAATAAATAAGATACCTTTCTCTATATGTGATAGTATATTGACGTTTGTATAAAAACAAAATACACGTAAATATATTCAGTTAAAGCATTATAAATTGCATCAGCTTCAGTGACTTGAAATTGATTCCAGCAGTCATAAATATTCATCAGGTTAGCGCAAGTCAGGCAAGTTCATGAACGTGAGGTTATGTAATTCAATGCCTAAAAAACGTAAGGAAATATATATATATATATATATATATATATATATATATATATATATATATGTCTATGTGTGTGTGTGTGTGTGTATGCAGATTAGTATTTACATTATTTTAGATAGGGTTTGATCTATGTTATATGTTTTGAATAATATGAGTTTATAGATTTAACCGTCTTCTTTTAAATTTTTTAGAATTTTCTGGTCGTGTATCTCGGCTTGTGATAGTAGTAATTCTTCTTGCTTGACTTTTTCACTAACCTGATGAATATTCATGAGCAATCCTATACCCCGCGAAAAAATAAATGAAAAACCAATAACATTTTTGCTCTTGTACATACTTGACACAAAATAACATCCTTGCATCATTTGCCTTGATAAAGTGCCTCAGAGACCGAAACGCATCGGCTAAGATAAGTTTTCCTTTCGTAAGTATTCAAACTGTTCTTTTACAATACTCAGAAATTTTTCTTAATTCTGATACAATCATATTTCAGATAGAGTATTGTAAAATGACAATTTGAATACTTACAAAAGGGAAACTTATCTTAACCGACACGTTTTATCCTCTAAGAGACTTATATATATATATATATATATATATATATATGAACCGGGATGCCTAGAGTTCACACCAGCATGCTCGGTCGCTATAGCACACAAGATCCACTATTTCCAGCTATACCAGCATTACAACTCTAGTCATAACAGGGGCTTATGTGCTACTGCCAGTAACAAATATGAGTGCGTCCTCGAAGGAGCTAAGTTCCTGTTTGCCGAAAGAACGAATCACCACATAACCTCTAAATATTTTGTCTCTCGGGATTCCTGGTGCCTTTGTAATAAGGTAGTAAATAGGTGAAAGTTCTGTATCCCTACCTCTTCAGTTGAGGTGTTAACATCTTCTGCTGATAAAGCTGAATGCTTAGCCCGTAAATTCTCCACAAACACTACTCTTGACTCTTCTTCTCTTGCCTCTGCCTAACTTATAACTGAGTCTCTGTTGAGTGATATGCATATAACTCTTGCCTTGTGTTCTGCTATCATATATAACCTGGATCTCCAAAAAGCATGTGGAACCGATGGTATCTCTGTAATAGTCATTAAGAAGTGTGATCCCGAACTGGCTCCTGTTCTCTCTAAACTTCATAATAAATGCCTTGCTGTTTCCTGCTCTCTTGCCTGCTGGACGTCATAGTCTGTTTTTTCCAGTTTTAAGTAACTAGTAAACCGCTGACTCACCTAGCTATCGGCCTATTTGCCTTCTATCCCTTTTTGGGAAGCTTCTATTGGCCCTAATAAATGCTGAATTGGTTCATCATCTCTCATCGCAGGGCCTTTTCTCAAACAAGCAATACGGCTTTGGTTTTTCCAGATCAATTGCTGATATACTAACGATAAATATGGAAAATGTCTATCATGCTCTCTCTCAGAACGGTGAAGTCCGGGCTGTAGCACTGGGCATATCAAAAGCCGTTGACAGAGTCTGGCATTCAAGTCTTCTCCACAAGCTGAAAAGTTATGGTACCTTCGGACACATTTTTGGCAGTTCCTATCAAATCGTGAAATGAAAGTTGTCCCGAAAGGCCACTCGTCTACATTCTTTTATACTAATGCTTGTGTCCCCAAGGGCTTCAGCCTTGGTCCTACGCTGTTTTTAATCTTCATTAACGACCTTATCGATGAGATGAGCTCTCAACTTGGCATCTAAGCTGACGACATTACCATTTACTCCTGCCTCAAATGTAAGGCTGATCAGTCCGACAAGGTCAAAATGGAAGCGGGTTCCCAAAACGACCACAAGACAATCGTTAACTGGGGAAAATGATGGCTTTTCAATTTTAACGCCTCCAAAACTGAACTTCTGTCCATTAATCATCTGAGAGACCCCACATTGCCTTCCATCAGCATGGCTGATGCTGACCTCCAGGAAAGTGTTTCATTGCGCCTTCTCAGGCTAACGTTCTCAGCCTACATCGAAAGACTATATTGAGTCTATTGTTAGGTCAGTTGCTAAGAAAGTGGGTTCACTGTGCCGGGAGAGACAATTTTTCTCTCCGAAATCTATCTTGCATATCTATAAGTCTACCTTTCGCTCATCCTTAGAATATTGCTGCCATATATAGTCCAGTTCCCCTGCTGTTTACCTGGAGATCCTTGACAAGATCCGAAGAAGAAACAGCGATATTATTGGTCCTGATCTGGCGACTCGGCTTCAGTCACTTCCCCACCGCCGTGAGGTTGACTCTGTGCCTTTTTTTTTTATAAACACTTTCATGGTAATTGTACAGATGTGCTCTTGGCTATGGTACCTACACAGTATGAATTTAAGCGCAATACAAAACTGGCAGTGATATTTACAGTTGAGCGAGCTAGATGTAGCCTTAACTTCTGAGGATGACAATTTCTTTTTTCGCACCTCTCGTTTGTGAAACTCCCTCCCGTCTCCATGCTTTCCAGCTAATTTTAATCTGCAAAAGTTTAAATGCAGTGTTAATTGCTATCTGTCCTCCTGATTTCTCGTATCTCTTCCTACTCATTACTAATGTTTCTCCTAATTCCTTCACATACTGTAACTCCTTGCTTTGCTAGAGGTTGTACTGCCTTTACTTAGGGTGATATATATATATATATATATATATATATATATATATATATATAATTATTATTATAAGAAATATTCTCAAACCAGGATACCCAGAAAAATGTCAGAGAACACGCTATGAACTTTACACATCGCCTCTTCCATGAGTTGGATTTCTGGTAACTTCTGTCTGTCCATATATAAAGTGCCAGTTTACTTTCAGCATTCACTCTCACCCATCTTCCACAACTATCTCCAAAATATTCAATGTTTTTGAACTCGGGTACTACATGGAGGTGCCAGGAATTACTCTCACATATAGCTGCCAGAAATACCACCCACGTAATGGTTTGACATTAGGGGCAATGGTTTCTTCTTCTGGCTAATATCTCACTTATTATGTGTTTCTGCCATACCCTGTATAACACGGGATATCTTTTGAGCAGGTACGTCTACACAATCGGACATGACGAAAATTCCTGTCGCGGTAAAGAAAAGTTTGAGAAAACCTGCATCACATGATTTGCAGGTTGTACTCAACACTGCTGAATTTTTATGCACGTTTAAAATCTGTCATGACCTTCATTGGCGATTATGGCTTTTTGCAGATTTTTTTCTTAATTATCGATGGGTTGCCATGGCTTTTTGGTAAATATACTAGACTAGATTCCCGTTGATGCCTTTCTGTTTTTGTATTCCGATTTCTTCTCGACTAGCCTCCATGCAAGGCCGGACGGTCCAGCCTACCTTGATAATTAAAACAATAGAAAGAGGATAAGTGTTGGATTGATATCTTTGTCAAAAGCAGTTGTGCGAAAGTGAACGCATCGGGCTTAGCCGGAATTTAAACACGGCTTACCGCATCTCCTTTCTGCTATCCACGCACTGCGTCCGTTATCAGCCTCGAAAGGACCATTCTTCATCACGTGTGCAGATTCGAAATAATTAATGTTTCCTTTTTTTCAGTAGAATTATAGAGATGAGAAATTTTCATTATTATATGTTTTGTTATTAAGAGCAGCGTACTGCTGTGTATAATC
This sequence comes from Acanthosepion pharaonis, assembly GCA_903632075.3. Taxonomy (NCBI): domain Eukaryota; kingdom Metazoa; phylum Mollusca; class Cephalopoda; order Sepiida; family Sepiidae; genus Acanthosepion; species Acanthosepion pharaonis. The sequence continues at coordinate 351,648 of CAHIKZ030001934.1, forward strand.
GAAATAAAAACGGAAATGATCCCAGAAGGCGCTGTCAACACTGACAGCATTCCTGTAAATCTAACCCTGGCCCCATATGCAATGCTCTATATTCATTTCGATCTTGATGGTACAGCCGAGAGTGATGTGTTCTGGGCAGCTTCTGGCCTCCATTTATCATCACTCAACCCGGTGCTCTGGAGAGGCCATTCCATGTCTCACCACCAAAGGACTCACCCAACAAGGCGCTTCCTTTATCTTGCGCGATAGAAGGGCGCCAACTACAACTCACGACGTTTCCGTTGTTGTAACTTCTGTTCTTCAGGTTTTTGTTCTCTGCTCTCGTACTCAGAAACAGTTTCAAGCAAATGCTATTCAATGCACAGTCTCATTCAACTTTGTGTCGTTTGTTCGTTTCTCATACTAAAATAGAATAAACAATTTTAAAGTACTTCCACGTCCAGGGATTGAACTTACAACTCTCAGAGAACCAGATATATTTTGAGAAGCTCTTTAATGCCCCAGACTATCCTTTTATTGACAACTGAAGATAGACACCTGACGAAGTTCGAAGGATATAATGGCTGAAACGTTGTGTGCATAATAACCAAGATGCGCATTATGTTCCGGATGGCAAAGCATATAATTTAGAAATTAAGTGTAGAATAGATCTTGTGACCATTTTAAACATTCCCAAACAGAATGGACAATTCACAAAATGAAGGAATTTTAGACTCATGTTAACCATGTCCCTTCAAGATGTAGGATATCAAAAATAGAATTCGCATTGACAGCACAGCTAATTTTTTTCAGTTCAAATTTTGCATTCAGCACATGCTAAAATACTGAACACTAATTTAATCTCTTGTCTAATAGGATCATCATCATTTGGACAACTGTAATCCCATTATGGTGACTCTTAATCCATAATGTAACTTGTCTTTCACGAATGCCTGAAATGATGTTAATGCCCAAAGGCCCATCGCCGTTAAATGGAAATGTTTTTTAATGAGACACCCTGTGTGTTCCTGAGAGCATCACCTGCAACTTTATATTAAGGATCAATTTGTAATTAAAACAAATTACCAAGACTTTTTGCGATCGCCATTGTTACACTGATGATCTGTTTTATGCATAACAAAAAATAAACAGTGAAAAACATGATTTTCTTAAAAAAATATATTTAATACGCTATTAACTGAAAATATTTGGACTGGTCCCACTTATATTTCAAGATGATTTATAGTTTTATTTCCTTTGAAGGAGAAAGTGCCAAAAATCGTGAGGGCGGATATGTCAAGTTCAGAGTGAACCTTTTTGTTTAATCTGCAACTGTTAATTAGTTTTGGGCTCGCAGTTACGAAAAGAAAACTGTACACGCGTTTTACGCAAGTAGGAAGCCGTTTTAAGAAAACCATAAAAACATTATATCTGATCAAATTTTAAAAGGTGTGATGTAAAGCCTCGTATTCGAGGTATGATTGCATTATCTGTATATCTCCAATGCTACATTTAGTGCTTTGAAACTTTGTCTTATATAAATAATTCAGTTTTTGTTTATAAACGTTATTTTTGAAAAAAAAAAAAACTTAGTACAATAACATTTTATTCAATTATATATTCACCATTCTAAGAAAACTATACCTCCGGAAAATTGGAAAATAAATTGACGAAGCCAAACAGTATAGACAACGTGGGTTGACTAAAAAGTCCATAGGCTGACTATGATAGAGTGATGCTAGAGCTGTGAAATACTACACACAACTCTTTTTTATTAATGACTGCATTGATTATCTCAAACTAAACTAATATCTGACTGTTAAATAACGTCATCATCATTTTGATACTGGTTTTTAGCCCAAAAAATATATGTTGGGGAACTGATGATAGTCAAACCAGGAGAACATGGAAGATGATCAACCGGTCCAAAACCATAGTCATGCACATCAGCCATTGAAATCAAGGACTTGTGTGCTGGAGCATTGCCCTGATCAAACAAGTCACCATTCTTGAGTTTTCATGGGAGTTTGGTGTTGGTAGCTTTTCGTCACTGACTCTCCAATTTTGCATTGTGCTCTCCATTGGTGGTGTGGCATCTTGAACATTGTCAAAAACACAATGTCTTCTGTGTCCCAAAAGACCTGCAGATAAAACGATCTTTGGAGATTATAAGGTGTTTCCACTGCATAGATTGTGTCCGGCCGAAAATGATGAACACAACACTGATCCTCGGTAAGGAAACGTTCAAGGAATCCAGCTGGATCAGTCTTAGACTCTCAGGTTTTCCCGTCTTGGGATCAGGTTTCAAAAAACGTGAAACCTACCAAGCAGAAATCTTCGTCATGTCAAGTTCATTATGCAGAATATTCCCTACACTTTCACGGGATTTGCTAATAGCACTGACTATTTGATTTCTAGTCAATCTCCTGTTATCCATCACCATATCGTGAATACAATAAACGTTTTCCTCGGCGGTGGCAGTTACAGGACGTTCTAACACTGAATTTTCTTAAAGGCTCTCCCTTCGTCTCCTAATTCAGATGCCAACTTTTGTACTGTTGTTAAAACCGAAGAATGATCCTCTAATGTAGCAACCATGTCAGCATGAATGACCTTGACGACTAAATCCTCTTTCGGCAGGTATATGATAACACGATGTCAGATTTTGTCCATTTTCAAGAGAAGTCACTATTAGTTAAATTTGAAGTATTCTTTGAACAGTCAGATGTCAGTTTACTGGGAAAGAACCAATGCTGTTATTAATAAAAAGAGATGAATTTAAGGTATACAAGGTTTCAAATCTCTAGTATCATTACTTCCCAGACAGCCTATAAACTTTGCCGATCACCCTCGTATTGTTTGAGTCGTGGTGAAAGGCGAAATATGTGATAACATCATAGAAATTAAACCAAAACTGAAGAAATACCCTGTTCCTCAAAACTATTCCAGGCACATTTAACACTTGACCAAACTAAGTTGAAATTTCCAGTGGGAACAGAACATACCGCAATTTACATCCAGTCATTACACAATTGGTGTCCAAACATAGACGTTTATAAACAAGGCATAATGACAGAGAGAAATAATATATAAGTTTTCGATGTAATCCAGCATATTTCGTGTGGGGACGAAATACGGTAAATGTTGGTTACATTTTCCCATCAAGAAACATCCATGATACAAGAACGCTTAAGTTTAATTTTTTTTATTTTCTCCGCGTATAACTGTAACCGGCCTTCGTAGTATTTCGTCTCCCTCCCTATATATAAAAATCCCTTTATTGAAACGATTACTGAAGAAGCTCTTTCGAAGGACGAAACACCTGACATACAATTAGTCTGATAATTATAATTGTTTGTTATTTATATATATATATATATATATATATATATATATATATATATATATATATATATATAGTCATTCACAGACAGACTGTTTCGCTGAATCACAGCCCATCAGTGTTTTAGACAATTAATCGCTTTAGGGCCGGGAAAGAAACCTGACCGATTTGGTATCATTCGGAGATTCTAACCCCAAGGTCATCGGCAGAGAAAAATCCGATTTTTTGCCATTTGTATATTATATATATATATATATATATATATATATATATATATATATATATATATATATATATATAGCTAAAGAAAAGCAGATTTAAAAACAGGTTTTTCCTTTCCCTAGATATCCGGGGTTGACGAATGGCACGTACCCGAAACATATTCGTCCCTTTTTCGGCTTCTAGCTGAACCTAGTTTAACTATATCCAAACACGGAAAAGATTATTAATTTAAATCCAAACAGAAAATGCGCTTTGGATCTTATCTGTACAGTATGTTGTCTAGGAATCGCATAACCTCCATATATGTTATAGTGGAACACACCTATTCTATAGTTAATAGACTCTTCCACCTGTAATAAGTAGGAGTAGTAGCAGTCGCTAAGGGGCTCAGCGAGTTGGTCAGTCAGTCGATGTCGGACGACCGTTAGTCGGATATTAAAGTATCAACCACCACAACTAGATTGCTGCGTCATTACCTATTTATATCCAGTTCCTAACGTTTTGTACGTCGAACCTATTTAAGGACCGACTTAGTGAAATACAAGCCTCCACTGTGAAACTACTCTACAACAATATACTATAAACTTGTAGACGTTACTCCACCCTCAACACCAAAGGACTGAATTTTGACCTAACAGGACGTTACTCTCATCTCATATATATATATATATATATATATATATATATATATATATCATGTGTGTGTGTGTGTGTGCGTGTGTGTGTATTGTGTGTATTAGTGAAATGGAAGTAAAAAGGTTCAATACTTATCGAAGGTAATCTCTTTTGGTAATTTTTAATTACTCATCCTGATCCTGATGAGTGATCTAAAAATTGTTAGGTAACAAATCAGTCTATTAAGCCAAAGAGCCAGATCCTTTCGCGCGCCATGTCAAGATCTGGAACTCATGAACTCTTAATCTTGTTTCCACCAACTATGATGAATTGTGCAAGGCATGTGAAAATAATGCAGGTGAAACTGAACCTGCATATATACTGCATATATGCAGTTACAGTTTAGTTTAAATATTGTGCACTGGTGTATATGCATGAAACTGCATATTCACCAGTGAACAATATTTACGCATGGTGAACTATGCCACCTTTGAAAGGTCATTCAGAATTATCTATCGCTGTTCATATCTATCTATTTATCTATATATTCTATCTGCCCATATCTATCGATGTATATCAGTTCATATCAATGTATCTGTCTATATCAGTTAATATCTATCTATCTATCTATCTATCGGTATCTATCTATATCTGTTCCCATCTAACAATATGCTCCTATCTATATATTTATATCTGTATATTCTATCTATATCTGTTCATATCCATCTATTATATCATATCTATCGATATCTGTTCATATCTATACCATGTCTATTTTACCTATTTATGTTCATACATCTATATCATATATATCTACCCATGTACATCTGTTCATATTATGTGTCTGTCTATATCAGTCAATATCTATGTACCTATTAGTATCTATATAGCTGTTCATATCTATCATTATCTATATGTTCATATCTAACATATCCATCGATATGTGTACATATCTATATGTTAATATCTGTCATATCTATGCATATCTATCTATCTATCTATCTATATATTTTTCACATCTATCTGTCCTATATCAGTCAATATCTATATACCTACCTACCTATCCATATCTGTTCATATCTCTGTCTTCGTATCTATCAGATCATATCTGTATCCCTTCATATCTATCTATATTTATTCATATCTATCAATCCGTTAATATATCTCTATCTATATCTCTTCATATCTAACCATGTATATATTTTCATATTTATCTCTGTTCATATCTCTCTCTCTCTATCTCTTTAGATCTGCTCATATCTATCTGAATCCATTTATGCGGTATCCAAATAAATAATTATTACCATATGGGAGTATACACTCAATGCTTACACATTTAAATCCATTTATTCAAAGATATCTAAATTATATTTGAATTATTTAAAAATAAGTCTGCTATCTCATACACAAGAAAATATATTGTAAGCCATAATAGAAGTTAATGTCTAAAAATATTTAAAAAAAATATATATATATATATATATAAGGCAGACAAGTCACAGGTGCTAATGCACACATATACGATATTTATATACAAAGGTTTTAACAAACAAATACACATTAACACATACATACACACACATATATATATATATATATATGGAAACACATTTTCGTGTTTGGCGCTTTTCGCTCTTTAGTAATTCATAAAAAATATGTTTACGTTGATGTGATTATATATGCGCATGAATGAGATATTTTCTTAAAATTGTTTTTGATATATAAATATTTTTATATAATTTTCCCTACTTATATTTTATATTTACTTACGAAAACGAATAATGTCTCTGTCTATTGCAATAGATCAACTGGAAATGATATGGGCCTAATTAGAGAAGAAGATATCATACAAATGTTCTTCACTTCCACTTTTCCAATTGTAGGGTGTCTATTGAATCCTCTCTTCCTCTCTCCATAACACACATATTTGTGTATATATATATATATATATATATATATATATATATATATATATATATAAATACATGAATTATTCACACAAAACTAATGCAAAGGTTAATGATTTAAATGGCGAGACATCCATCATCGCAAACAATTCAAATAGTATACAAAAACCTCCAGATCCGTTATGAATGAATTGATCCTTGTTTATATAAATTTCTGCCGTATTAGTTGTTATTTTTACTACAAGCTTTCGTCTGTTCCTACAGACATCTTCAGGTATAGAATAGATGTTGTTTTTTTTGTTTTTTTCTCTTAGTAATAAGAGGACAACGAAAATATATGTGTTGTTGTATCCGAAAATGCTATTGAAAATGAGTTATTGGTTTTGGAACGCGCCAAAGCAACGCTGAGTTTGATTTTAAATTTTTAAAGTGTTTGCGTTTATACCAAATATGGTGATGAACAAATTTTTTTACTGGTAAATTTTACTGTCAAAGTGGCATGAACTATATTGTTCAATAATTACAGTAATGTCGCACTTATTATCCAAAAGTCGCAGTTGGATCAGTTATTTATATATATATGTATGTGTGTGTGAACTTTTCTCGTTATTTTTTAATTTTATTCCAGTAAACAGCTACATTGCAGAAGATTAATGTACATATCTATTAAATGTATATGTTATAATAAATAATGTTTTAATGCTAATATATCTAATGATTTGATGTTAATATGAATATCGTTTTTTTATCGATTGCCTGAATTGTTAAAACAATTCCACGAAATAAGGCGACACTTTCTGCATGTTAGGTTTAATAAATTAAATGGTATTTGGCATTTTGCATTCAATGAAAATATTAGACAATTCTTTTCACATATTTCATTGAAGTCTATGTTATTTTATTTCCTATACCTTCTTCAATCAATTTCTAGTGAAAGTCTTTTCGACCCGATTTTAAGTGTTAGAACATCGGATTAAACAGCATGAAGTCAATGGTTCGAATAAAGACATATAATCCTCGTTTTCAGAAGCAATCTGATAAATATGATATACTCCAAAGTATTAAAACGCCAAGTATCATTAACAGAATTATCGCATAAAACAGTTTTGATTTATATTTTTAAACAATCAACGAATTTTACGTATTATTTTCGACAGAGCGTTCTTGCCGTATCGGGATTAAGTTGAGAAATCTTAACCAAAAATATATTTTCGTGCTTGACGTAAATTCTTGCATCTCTCCTGTGTATTTGGAGTAAAAAACTATAATATTTGACCCCATCATCGTGAATTTGGCAAGAGTTCACCTTCGTTTGTTTAAAAAAGTAAAAGTAATAAAGTAACTACACGGTAATATAATGCATATGTGGGTTTTATATTATCGACCTTTGTTAATTCTTTTATTATCGTTCACGGAAATATGTTAAAAGTCGAAAACAACTGTTTTTCTTTTGTTTTTTTGTTCATTCACTGAAAATTATTGTCGAAGGTGCGCGTAGTTTTGTGGTTATTGGTGTTGAAGGTTGAATCAGTTGAGTTCATTACGATCACTTCCGCACGAATACACTCGGAAAAGGTAAGCATACGTCCATCCTTCTCCCAGCTATGGTTTAAATAACAGGGCGAACTTGCCTCTTCCCTTCATGATAAACCGTTGCATTTTCAGCGTAACTCAATTCTTTGAACGTCTATTTTGTTCTAACTTCATTCCAGAACTTAAGTTAAACTCATATATCTGATCCATTGCTAAATAATGTGAAAAAAAAAAAACAAATAAAAATATAAATAAAACGCGGGCTCATCCTATGTTTCAGAAAGAACCTGGCTCCTGTCATTCTTTATCTTTACAAGAGTCAGATTAGTCCGAAAAATTATGGGTTGGAGCTGCTCAATCCTAACTTTCCAACCATGATGGAGTTCGAAACCTTTTACGCGGTCTTGTAGAGGATGACTTATTTTCCATTTTGCAGCCTCTTTCTCAAAGACAGAATGTTGCAAGTCGATCGTTACTCTACAGCTATTCCCATGGAAAGTGTTCAAAATCGACTCCATTCTTTAGCTTCTCCAGTTAAGACGTACACAGTTAACACGGACCATGCTTTCACCACGGAATCGAATAAATCTTATTTTCTCCATATTCCAATCGTAAGGAGAAAGTTCTACTCAGAGAGCTTCTCCTCAAATACAATATAATCCTAACCTCTTCATAATGGTCAATCTTATCCATACACTCTTCACTTAGTGCCACCTCCGTTTAAATTTATATAATACACAACATTCAGTAACCCTGAACTTTGAGTGGCGCTTGTTCCTTGTATTGGGTAAATATTAGTATTAAAACAGTATTGTAAATCATGAAGATGACAGCTGTAACCATAATTATTGGCATTGTGGTATTCTTAAAAATGGTCCTTTAAACCACTGTAACTCTGTGACAACTGTGGGTTGCGATTTATAAATTTTCACTAATTAAGCCAGCAGAAGGCAAGTGTTTAAGCTCCATAAAAGAGGAACCGTTTGGCCAGCTACTGGGAGATTATACTGGGTTAGCGCTATGAGTAATGAACCCTACTTAAAACACTTCCTTTTCCCTCAATTCCTGAAAGTCTCGTTTTGAAGTTGAGGTAAACAAATAAACGGGAATGCTTTCTTAAACTTTTTCGTCGTCCGTGATTTTTTTTTTTTTTTTGCAACGGGGTCACTTATTCGATCACACTTCATTTTCTTTTTTTTTGTACCCATCACACAAGAAGCGACCTCTAAAATCCAACCAGGTGGTGGTCCAAGGCGAAGGCAACTAAAAACATCTGGTGTGAAAATAAAACTAATAATAAAAGACGTAGTCAGAGTATCGCATTGATCCTGCCTAATGTCATTCTGAACATGATAACATTTCCAAAGTACGGTTGATATTTCTGGTCGACACTATTAACCCTTTAAGTGCTAACCAATACGCTGATCTCGATAAATTCTGATGGTGGGTGGCATTGTCTGTTTTAGCACTAGGAGGCGAGAGATACTTAAGAACTTTTACGATTGGTATCACATGAACAAGTAAAAAAGAAGGTAAAACAAAAAAACGAGAAAACCTAAATCATTTAACTGCTTCAATCAGTTCACTTTGAATCCGGTAACTATTTAAAAGCAGTTTGTTCTTTCAAAGATAACGATCGCAAAGTCTGTGTGATTGCGTCCCTTATATTCGTTTCAGACTAAGTTTTATTGTCCAGTGGAGAGAAGCAGGTACGTTTGTGCTATTTGTTTTATTCATATTTTTGGTTAACAGAAGCCACAAAAAACATAAAAAAAATAAATAACAAATTACAAGATAAAAACAGCTTTTTCAAAAATCATAGATTTATTTTTAGATTGTTTTTGCTATTTTTTTTCTTTTTTTATTAAGGAATTCAGACTCGAAAAAGCAAAAAAATTACTTTCGATACATTAGTTGTTGAAAATAGTTAAAATACCGAAAAAAAAAAGCACTGGAAACAAATAAAAGGCTACAGAACAATTATGTGATATCTGATTTCCTATATGGTAGTAAAATCTCCTCAAAGATGAAGAAGTGACTTGAAGCAACAGTAATGGGGTTCTATAGAAGGATGCTGAGAATACCATCAAGCGAATATATCAGCAACGACGAAGTTTTAGATAAAATGGAAACAAAAATAAAAATTATAATTAACACCAGGAAGAGTTGAAATCACTATGGCACATAATGAACAAAAGATGGGCACCTCGGCGTGGTGCAATGGCTAGCAAGCTTGTCTCGCTAGATCAGTTACGACTGAAAAGTGGGTTCGATCCTTTCGGGCTTGTTCCACATCTAAGTCATGCTTAGAAAATAACCATAATGAGGGCTTGGAAGATCTGATACTCTTAGAGCAGATTGAAGGCAAGAGGGACAGAAGAAAACAACGCATAAAATACTTGAATAAATGGATGTCGGAACAGAGTTTAAGAGAAATAGCAAAATGTCGAAATTTATTAAACGCTACAAAGAACATGAAACATGTAGAGGGCCATGATCGCTTACATCCCAAAGGGATACGGCAAATAAAAAAGAATATTTAAAAATACAGAGGATCTGCTACCATTATAAATATAATATTTTTTTTCATATTGTCGTTTATTTTAATTAGCAAGTGATAATTCTTTTCTTACTTATATTCAGAGTTTGCATATTGAGTATAGAATATTTCTTAAAACAAATTTTAAGAAGAAAAAAAAACCCCAGAAAACAAACAAAACAAATTCAATGCACATTTATCAAAAATTTTTCCTTAGGTCAGAAATATTTAATTCCTAACTGTAGCAAATGATTAATGGCGAAAGGAAAGATGGTGGAGTAGCGATAAAGTCAGAGACACTGATATGAAATGATGATTATAAAAAAAAAATGATTCAAATTCAGTCGACTATCAACGCGTGTCCGTTTCATTTCTGCTTCTAGTGGCAGAATCAGGGAAGAAAGGACTAACCATTACTTATAAGGAAAAAATATAGTTGTTCGAAAGAGTAACAGGCAAAGGTGCGAGCTACGAATTAGAGATATTAGAATCAAACAAGTAGAGAAGTTTAAATAACAAATGACGGAAAATGTGACACCTAAATCCGAAGAATCATTATAACAGCGGAAGATGCTTTTCAAAAAAAAAGGAAAAGTATTTAGAAACAGAAAATATCGCGATAAACAAAGAAAACAGTGCTTAACTGTTATGTAATATCAGCTTTCTTGTATGGCAGTTAATGCGATACAATTTCCTCAGATGGAAAGGAGACTTCAGGTAATAGAAGTATTGCTGTACAGAAGAATGGTAAGAGTACCATAGACCAAACATGTGAGAAAAGTTTTAGGAAAATTGGGAACAAAATGTCTGCTTGTATTTAGAATTAGAAAGAGACGATTGAGAATTCTAGGATGCATTATAAGGAAAGCGGACTTGAAGAAAATGATATTCGCAAAAAGCAAAATGAGAATCAGTGAACAATCTACCTGAATAGCTCATGAAAATGGATCTCATGACAGGGAATGAGAGGGATTGTAAAAAGTCAAAGATTATCAAGAGCTACAAAGAACATGAAGCTGTGGAGAACCATTATCACCCACTTCCTGAATGGATATGAAATACAGAAGACCTGTCATACCACCTATTATAAAACAGCGAGTTTATCCCCTTAACCGGCGTAGACGTGTATATACGTTTCTACCGAAAGTGTCTGCGATCTTGATTCTTTTTATGCCCTTCTGAGTTTGATACGAGTCCAATTGTCAACTTGTACGTCGTGTAGAGGTGTTAGCCACTGCTCAGGTACTTCAAGGTACCTCATTTTCTTAGTTACCTTATTAAAAAACAAAAAAAAATTCATCTGAAAATGAAACGTTTTTCTAAGAATAATTGACGGAGAAAGGGTTAAAAATAAACTAGCTAAATTTAGTCATATACTCCAAAATATATCCTTTTCCCTGTGATATCTACTAAATCCCATCACATGGGTTGTTCCAATGTAGAAAAAAACAATAAGTCATACAGTATAAACGGATATGTGGTTAGCACTGAACCTATCTACGGAATTGGCGAGCTGGGTCTTTTGAGTGCACATTCTTACTCTTGGAAAAGGCAGGAATCTTTTTCTTTTCCCACTAATGTTAAACAACGGTTAAGATCGGGACCTCAAGCCTAAGATGGCAACGAATATAAGAGAAGGAAAACTGAATTCCAAACCGTAGAGAAGGCAACGGGAAACCACTGAACAGTCATGACAATTTATATAAAACAAAAACAAGGAATCTCAGGAAAATCACGATAGCCTACGTTTTGAAAGAACATGCAGTATAGGCTCCGGGCTTTCAATGTCTGTTGGGACTCAAGTTCATCTCAAGTGGAAGTTATATATACAATCCATTGTTTGTTACCGATCAAGATTGTACCAGACACTTCCTACCAATCTCTATCATTTCAATTCCGTCTTCCATTAGTGAGAAGGAAATTCCATCCGGATATCGTCTTTACAAGAACAGCATCACTGTATATCATTCTCCAAAGATGATGCCTACTCGATCACTACAACCTTAACCTTTTCATTTCTAAGATCAATCTATACCAACATTCACCAACCGCACTTAGGCCTTGTAGTGGGTGAATAATAGTAAATATATATATATATATAATTTGCTGCAGTTATTTTTTATGCTAGTGTCATGAAAGAATAAGACGCCAATGATATTATGACAACTTTTAATTGTTTGATAATTGCTTCATATAACTCCGAGTTGAGATATAATTATTTTTTTTAAATTTGTCTTAAAGAAGAATTTAGGAATTTGAATTGAGACTTGACAATTCAGTCAATCGTTTTAAAAGAAGAAAATTCCTGGTGTAACAAGCAAAATTTCATTTAGAAATGACATTTTACATGCAAATCGTTCCAAATTAATTTCATGAAAGGACTGGCATATTTCAGTTGAATTATTCAGCAATATTTCTTTTTTAGGGTGTGAGAATTATTTTATGCATCAGAAAATGGTGTAAATGGGCGCCCAAATCAATCATGCTCAGAATTATGGGAAATAATTTGCTATAAATGGCCGTAATTTATTGAAATCGGATGAAAATAACAACCATGCACACACACACACCAAAATAAAATCTGATCAGGTAAAAATCGATTCTTTTTCAATCTATTTTCGCTTCTCTCCGTATCCATTCTTCAAAATTACTCTCAGAGTGCCCTTCGCCGTATTTCTTTCGTTCGTGCAAGCGTATCGTTCGGATTTTTTTTCTATTTTAGGTAAGGGCTCGTTTGGCTGTGTAAGCGCCACATGCAAGTGCATTTTCTATCTTTGGAATAGACATATTAACACTTTGATAGAGGCCTGAATATTATTTAGTTATCACTTGAAAACTATTTTTGGATCAAATAAAATAAAGAAGCAAATACGCTGCTTATACGTTTTTTTTTTTTATAAAGTGACTCATCAATAAAACTATCTTTTGAAATATATTGCAATCGCATCATTATTTTTTACAATTTATTTCTGTCCCTTTTCTTCCGTTTTATCTTTAATTTTTCTTTGCCGCTTATTTTTTCTGTACATCTTCTCTTCCCCCTTGATCAATTCTTATGGACAGTCTCATTATCTTTGTCGCTTTCTTTCTCTTTATTATTTCGTACATTTCTTTTCCCTTCTGTTTTCAATTCTGTTCTTTCAAATATTTAACTTTCTTTCACTTTACTCATCTCACTTTGAAAATAATTTCCTATATTCTACAGAAATAATGCTTTGAAAATATGTTACATAATATGGGAGGTAAGGAAATTTAACCTAGAATAGGATGTGCTGTGGGCAGTATTGTTCAATATCATGTTACAAAACTAAAAAAAATATTAGGTTGGTGCAAAAATTAAGACGTAATAATGTCGTTTTTTGATGTATTTTTTAAAGTCAAAAAACGACATTATTACGTCATTATTTTTGCACCAACCTAATAACATAGAACTGGAGCTATATTCTTAAATCGCCAAATAAGCTCAAGAATTTCATATGGATATCATGCGTGGCGTCGAACCGGTCCAGAAGTGTCTAAACTCATAACTCTATACGACCACTTGAGTAGTGAGTTCGATCCTCACTGGGTGCCTCTTACTTTCGGCCTTGTGCCACGTCCAAGCTACGCTTGGAAAAATCACTATACGACCACTTGTTCAGATCCGTGATAAAAATTGTGAATGAAACCGAAGCGAGGGACATCTCTTTCGAACTTCGTGAATTGGCGCTACAGAATCACAAAAAAAAATATCAAATAACAGAAAGCATATTACTTGAGGACTTTCACCGACAGCAACAACTAAAATGTATATCACAAGTAACTCGAAGAGAAAACAATAATCTAATGAAGATGACGTTAAACTCTACTTCGAGCAAAATGTTAGGATGTAATTCCTTCATCAATAAGTTAAAAGAATAATAACCGTGGACTTTTAAATCCATTAGTCATTATTAAGATTAGCTGAAAGCGCTTGTACCCAAACATCATTTGGTTTGGTTAGTTTTGTTTTACGGCATATCAACCTCAATGGGTTATTTAATCCCGACTAGATTTTTATTGCTGGTAATATTTTTTTCAGATGTATAGCTGGTAATATTTCTTTCAAAAATGTGTTGCTGGTAATAATTTTTTACAAATAATTTCAGGTATTTAAATTTATTTGTACACTTTCATAGTGTTTTGACTCCAGTTTGGGGTTAACTATTTACCCATAGTTGGAACCCTAACAGGTGTTACTACCCTGGGTCAGGGTGGACCTGGGAACATCATCAATTAAGAGATGGTTCCACGCTCCTCAAAGCCTCCTGATCAGAGGTCTTGCTGTTAGACGTAGTTTATCGTCTTACCCAGGACGGGGATGTAGTTTATCTTCATACTCAAGGCGTAAAGATCATTTGGACATTTCTTACACACTCTATGGACAAAAATGAAATCTCTAACACGAATGCAAGAAAATATAATTAAAAAGTTAATTGCATTGTCTTGTAAGACGTTTTCAATGAAACCTGTATAGAATAGGGATTTCTGCCCAAATAAACAATAATATATACATACATATATATATATGTGTGTGTGTGTGTGTGTGTGTAGGAAATACCGAATACGTCTTCGTATGATCAAGAAAAACTGAATAGCGCTCACTCAGTAAAAACACTCCTATACTCAGATCGATATATATTTGAGTCTTAAAAGAAATAGAAAAAAAAACAACAAGCTTTTAAATAAAGTTCAAACAACTTTATACTTTATCTCTAAACTTCTTTTTATCTTTGAATTTTATTTAAGGTCTTTATTTAACATTTTTTTTTCAACCCTTGCATTTGCTAACAATAAACCATCTTTTCGACAGAAACATGGCGGAAGGCGGAGAGAACATAAACGAAAGAAAAAAAGAAATACAAAAAGAGTTAAAATAGAAATTTTAACGGGCGAATAGTTCTTTGCTATCGACAGTCCATAAAAAGTGAACACGATCTAAATTAAGCTTGCTTTATTTTAACGAAAGCCATTAGAGACTGAAATGAAATTGAAACTAAAAAACGCCATATCCGTTACAAGCGTAAAAAAATATGTATGTTGTACATATATATAAACGCGCGTGCGCACACACACACTGACCTCTTGAGAGAGTAATACTATGTTTCATAAAATTAGTTTCCAGTTCTGTAAGGATTACTGTCATATTATGTTTAAACCCCGGTTCTCTTAGGATCACAGAAGTTAAGCAATCGTTGAGACTAGTCAGTACCTAGATGGGTGTCCGATTAAGAATACAAGATGCAGCACGTCCATGTCGCTGGTGTAATGGATAACGGCCCAGAATTGGAGGCTGGAGAGCCGAATTGTAACTTCAGTTCCTTATATTCAATTACTCCCTAGAAAAGTATGAATCCACGTATATCACCCCATTTATAGGTTAATTGGTAGGACTTGTATCAGTAATAATAATTATCTCCCCCAAATTCATACAACTAAAAATATTTTCTGGGAAGTATGGTAAGTACGTGGGCGCACACAACACATACACAAATAGATACAGGGTGCGATCTATAAATTGTCGCCTAAATTATGAAAAAAATGAAAATAACATTGCCATCTCATTTTAACGCACATGCTTACGAAAATTACACAAGATATACTTGAAATACTAAATAGTAAATTTATTCAATAAAATCGTCATTGTCTTCAACCACGGCCTCAAGATGACTTCGGAATCGCCTACAACTCTTCTGATTATGTTTGTGAATGCTGCCATAATCCTTGTCCTCAGTTCATCTTTTGTGTCACAAGGATTCATCATAATCAAAGTGATTGCAGTCTGGGGAGTTAGGTGGCCAGGTGTAAGGGGTGATGTGGTCACAGAAATTGTCTGTCAATCATGACTGCGTTCTCTTATTATTTTTTGTTGCATATCCATATATATATATATATATATATATATATATATATATATATATATGTGTGTGTGTGTGTGTGTGTGTGTAATATATTGAATATATCTTATTATTATTTATATATTATATGCGCGGTACTTATTAGAAAGCGCTCAATATCAGAGCTAGAGCTAACATCGCAAAAGCGTGAAACCAAGGGTCACAAACTCACATCTATCTATCTATCTATCTCTCTATATATATATGTATTTATTCTGTTTATGCCTTAATTTTATAGGTGCAATTTAAGTAAATAAAAATAACGCATACAGAAAATATGTTTTATTTAATGTTTTTATTTAACACACACAATATATATAATATATATATATATATATATATAATGAAATGGATTGTCCGACAAAACATATCTTATCAAAGCGTCACTCCGTCGACGTTTAAGCTGACTCATACGGACGGCTAATTAGGCCCCTAGCCCAAAACTGAGGGTACCTCTTGTCCAGCTTAGAAAACAATTATAATACTGAATTAATATGAGTTCCTCAATTCATTCCATAGAACAAAACCTCACTTTAACAATGATTCTGGCTATAAGTCCAGTTCTTGACAAAAGACCAATTCGGATCAGAAGTCAAATTCAGGCCAAAAATCGAGTTCTTAAAATTACAAACTCCTTGGAACCTCACTTGAGTTGAGTTCTTCAAATCACAAACTGTGGAAATTAAAAAAAAATACTCAAGCCACTTTGATCCGTTGGCATTTTGAAGAAATAAAACTGATTTCCTCTGTTCAGAAAATTTTGGCGATTTTTAAAACACATATTTTTAAGTTCACAAAGTTTTGTTACTTTCAAATCAATAGAATTTAAAATGATTTGAAATCCTATTTTTTTTCAGTTATTCTAAAACTTATCTCAAGCTCAACCAGACCCAAATCCCAATGCTGGATATTCAAGCACAAGCAAATTATCAATCCCTGAATCCTCCTGATTCCAAAAGGTATATGTCTGTGTAGATCAAGTTAAGCGAAGATACACGGACGAGCAGACAGAATTTATTTACAAGATGAGACCAAACTAGAATTATAAGGTATCGTATATTGAACGTATAGACGAATCGAATGAAGTATACGAACCAAAAAATACCCTCCTGATAATTAAGCACGGTAACGGGAGCAATATATTTTGGGGACATTTCACTATACCTCTGGACCTAGAGAAGTAGTGAGAGTACAGGATATCATGGGTAATGAGAAGTATTGGGATATTGTTAAAAATATTATAAAACAAAATATATAAAAACTGTTTTGGGGGCGTCACTAGACATCCAAACATGACAATGATCTGAATTGTTATAAAATACTTAAATAAGATATTCTGCGCCAATATATACGCAAAGTATCACATTGAAATTTGATGGGCGTATTTGAAGAAAAAGTAGGAGACAGAAATCCTTCGAAATTACAGGAATTAGAAGCTATTGCCTGGGAAGATTGGAACAACATAGCTGCCATTATGTGTAGAGAACATGATAAAAACTATAAAAAAACGATTATAGGAAATAATAAAAAATAGCCGGTTTAAAAGGGCATATTACGTTGAAATATCGGTCCTCGTACGAACACAGAATTAAGCATCGTAGAGCCTGACCAGTACCAAGGTTAGTAACGGTTTGGGTGAGAATATCAGGTGATTTAAGCTTGGATATGCAGCTTGTGTAATGGATAAAGGCAAGTAATTGCAAATCGAAGAGCTAAGTTCCAATTCCAGTTTGTTGCATTATATTCACTTATACGATAAAACTCTTGGGAAAGGTGTTGATTCACTTCATTTGTGTCCCCATATATGGGTCACTTAGTAGGACTTGTATCAGTAAATAATTATCTCAAAAAATGTTTAAAATCTAAAAGAAATTTTCGTATTTCAACAGGTTGAAAATACATAAAAACAATTCAATGAAAGAATAAATGTTACATTGTTGATTATTGAAGCAATATTGTTGTATAATAAATTTTCGTCCAATCTTTTAAGATAATATTATTTTAATTAGAATAAAATTGTGTTGAGACCATAGCTGCATATTATTTTACATACATAATTTCATCACTTATGAAAAGATGCACAGGAAACATGCCAGTATAAGGGTTATCGGAACAGAATTTCCCCCAGGTTCCACTATACTCTAGAAAAAAAAAAAGTACATTAATTTTCTCCCTCCAGCTATAGGTTAAAGGTAGACTGGATAGTTACTCTAGGAGAATGATAATTTTCTTATCATCAAAGTCATGCAATTCATAGATAATAAAAGGAAAGCTCTACAGGAAAAATTCCTCAGTTGCCT
>CAHIKZ030001934.1:375000-459206 GCA_903632075.3 Acanthosepion pharaonis
ATTCAATCGTCCATTTTAAAAAAAAATCCGGGATATATATATATATATATATATATATATATATATATATATATATATATCATAGTTTGCATCTTGGTTATATGCTGTTACCAAATTCCATACATTCTGTCTGCTTACATTTGACAGTCTTTTATTCTTGCTTTCATTTACTTTGTCTAGGAATTCCTCTATTTTCTTTCTGTGTTTTCCATCAACAGAGTGTTATATGCATATATATTGTTATGATTGTGCCTACCAATAATAAATCCTTGTATGGCTTCTAGTTTTCTTAGAATCACCTTAATTAAATCCGGTGAGAAGTCACATCTTCATCTTCCATTCCATTTCTATTTTTGTTTACTTTCTCAACTCCCTTTCCATACGTATACTGACTTTTTGTTCCCACTAAACATCCCAGATTATTCTACTTCCAAAATAAATCTAATCTTTCTAGCAGAATCCATAAAGTATGTGTATGTGGATTTATCCCCTCTTTTCCTTATATTCGTCTTTCAAAACAGGAAACCCATAAAGATAGAGAAGGAAAGCGAGAATAAAAGACTAAACATTGATTGCAACAAGATAAAATTTATAGCTGTCAGCAAAAGGCACGCACCAACATGAAAAATAACAAATTAGAGATACCAAAAATTAAATACATGGAAAGTGTGTAAACAAAGGATAAAAAGTGTGTCACCGAAATTCGAAAGTGCATTGGGATA
Source organism: Acanthosepion pharaonis (assembly GCA_903632075.3). Taxonomy (NCBI): domain Eukaryota; kingdom Metazoa; phylum Mollusca; class Cephalopoda; order Sepiida; family Sepiidae; genus Acanthosepion; species Acanthosepion pharaonis. The sequence continues at coordinate 375,723 of CAHIKZ030001934.1, forward strand.
GCAAAATATGCTTTCCAAAAGCTAGGCAAAATATTAAGAAACAGGAAAATTTCTTTAGGATCAAAGAAAAGAGTACTGAACAGTTATGCAATATCAGTCATCGTATATCGGAGTGAATACTGGACAATCTCCTAACAGTGAAGAAGAAACTTGAGGCAACAGAAATGTGGTTCTACAGAGGAATGGTGAGAACATCTTGGGTTGAACAAGTGAGCAATGCTGAAATTTTAAAGATGGAAATAAAAGAGACATATAATTAACGCCAGAAAGAGACATTGAAATTTCTAGGGTACATGATGAGGAAATAGTGCTTAGAAAATTTGGCACACACACAAAGGATGAAGGCAAGTGGGGCAGAAGAAAACATGGCCTAACTAATGAACTTAGGTAAAATGTTGGCATAAAAAGGATTAGGAGAGACAGCAAATAAATAAAATTTACTAAGCACTACAAAGGAATAGCTGTTTTGGAGAGCCATAAGCGCAAACGTCCCGAAGGGATATGAGACATTGAAGAACTTCTGCAGCTAAGTTTCTGATATGTCCCGGAAAGGGATATATTTGAACGAAATAGCTAAGTGGTTTTGGCTACTATAACCAAGTAGAATACGGTAGCAGTAATCGACTGGTACGCGTCGTAGTCGCAGGTAAGAAGTGTAGATCAATGGCGTAGTTCAATGGGCGTCGTTATAGATTTAGCTCTCAGACTAAGGCTCTGACTCGCTTACACGTCCGTCGGTATTTATGACGGACACCAGCCAATCATATTCCAATGACGGGGAACACAGGTGTATGCATATTCCATTATATCAGTTTCAATATGAATAGAACATGCAGCCAGTCATGTGATCATATCGCAATGTTTAATTGAAGACATCTGGAGTTGGGTATAATTAAGTTCTGAACTGTTTCAGAAGTGTACTGACTTGAACCCCCACAATAATCTGATAATTTTGATATTATATCATCGTCAAAATGGAAGATCTAAATGCTATCATGGTTCAAATGTTGACGCGACAAAAGGAACAAAAACAAATGCTGCAGCAATAAAAATTACAACAGTCACGCACACTGTTCTTTTCGATGTGCCGTGTCCATTCGGGACGTGGGCGATAATGGCTCTCCACAACCTCTTATCCCTTGTGCTTTTTAACAACGTTTGTCTTTATAGCTAGCCTCCCTCCCACATTCCCCGCCACCGAATCAAGCTTGTCAGCCAGGTGTTCCTTTGCCGCTGTCAGTCTCTTTTGCGTTTGATATGGTGCTTTTCTCAGCGTAGCGCAGCTGTGTCACGAGACCTCAAGTATGGGGCAACCAGTGAAGATCGAACTCCCTACTCTGTCGTAATTGTTCATCGAAGTTTCCCTTTGATTTTCTAAGTGTAGCTTATATTGATTTTTTAAGCGTAGCTTAGATGTGGGACATGACCGAAGGTATGGGGCACCCAATGAAGTTCGAACTCACTATTCAGTCGTAATTGTTCTAATGTGATACAAGGCCGAAAGTATGGAGCACCCAGGGAAGATCTAACTCACTATTCGGTCGTAATTGATCTAGCGAGACAAGCTTGTTAACCATTACACCACTTCGACGATCCCATTTTCCTAAGCGGAGCTTAGATGTGACACGAGGCTAAAACTGTGGAGCACTAAGTGAAGAACGAACGCAATATACAGTCGTAAGTGAATTTACAAGATAAACTCGTTAACCATCACACCACGTCGAAGCGTCTTTTGTTGCCTTTGATATAACCAGTGAGTGTTCAAGAAATTTCAGTAGTCTCTTTATGAATCCGAGTGTTTTTCATGAGACTTCTTCGTTTTTTAAGCGCCCTCTCCATGGTATTCTCAGCATCCTTATGTAGAGCCACATTTCTGTTGCTTCACCATGAAGGAGAATCATACAATTCACTGCCATATAAGAGATTGATAGATATATATTTATTTCAGCACTATTTGTTTATGATGGCATTTTCCTGTTTGTCCGTAATTTGCAGAACTTTGGAATGCATCTCTTATAATTGCAATGGGCATTCGGATTTCAGTGTCACATTTTCCATCTCCTGTTAAAATATTTCCCAGATATTTAAACTTTTGTACTTGCATAATTTTGGCATCTCTAGTTCGTAATTTGCATCTTAGGCTTTTTCTCTTGCTGACAAAAATACATTGTTTTCTTGCAGTCAATGTTTAATCTTGTCGTGTACTGTCGGCGCTGGCATTAAATCAACTCTATAGTACCAGTCAATTCAATGAAATCTGAAAACCAAAAAGTGTTGATTCCTATGTACAAGAGACTGCCTATAAATATGCACTGTTGCACTAATATATATATATATATATATATATATATACACACACACACACAAACTTAAATATATAATATATATACATACATATACAAACTTAAACCACAGGTGGGCTCTGTGAGTGTTGAATAAACACAGATGCGCCTGAGGAAGCGCCTGCAATAGGGATTGGCTAAATAATTATCTATTAGCTATCTCTCGGTTTAATTCGCTGTAATTTATTTATTAATTTTAATTGCCGAATATTTCTTATTATCTCTGTAAATAGTAATTACATGCTGGTGAAATGAAACTTGATGGGAAGTGGGTAAAAACGGGAAACATAATTACCTTCTTAGTATCCGATGAAAGGATGTCCACTCAAAAAAATGAAAAAACGAAAAAATTACCCATAAACAGCTTAAATATATTTATCAGCATTGTTTTGATTGGCTGTTGGTCAACCTCCAATCAAATGTGTGATAACGGGGGTATACTTAAAAAGTCAAGTGTCTACTAAGCATTTTTTTAGAGGGTGTTTCAGAGTTGACCCAGCTCTGAAGGGGGGTCGATTTGGTGAGGTCAGTATGAGGTTTGAAAAGACCTGAAACTGCCCAATGATCCATCTCCAGAACATCAATGACGACGCCCTCTAGCGCTAAAAGAGCGTATATTCAAAGTATAAACTTAAACATACAAACTATATATATATATATATATATATATATATATATATATATATATATACACGAACTTAAATATCGTACGCACACATTTATACGGTTTATATATATATATATATATATATATATATATATATATATATATATATATATATATGAAAAAAATATGAAAAAACATTAAAAAAGGCTAATATGCGATTATGTTGTTTTAATGTTTAATGTCAACGTCGGACGTTTCGGTCTAATAGACCATCTTCAGGACATATTCATAAAACATAATTAACTCTTCTTCTCTCTTTACGCGAGAGTTATTATTATTATTATTAAAAAGTGCAAGTTAACGAAAACAAAAACATTTCGTTAACGTCTTATGACAGCTAATAAAATTCAGACTTTTGACAATTTATATTTAAATATATTCCGGAAACTAGAAAAATGGTTCGGAAAATAAGTAAAAAATATTCATATGTAAGAACTTTACTCGTATAAACAAACCCGAAAATACTCAATGTATATGATACAGTGATACAGTGATCAGTTCGTTTTTTTTTTATTTAATTAAATATTGAAGTATAATACAAGCAAACAAGAAAAAATACAAAGTGTAGTTCAGAGATTTACATCGATCCAGCCACAGTATGCTTACATGATTTGTATAAGCGTTTACGAGTACAGGCTGATAAACCCACATAATTTCATTTAAATTTTTGAACAAGATACGAAAGCAAGAATATAAAATGTAAATGCCAAATAATTTCTCTGATGCTATCGATAATTATCTTTCTTCTACGTAGATAATTCTTACTAATGCGATCGTCAGAAACGCCTTTCCCATTATTCTGGTATAATAAAAGAAAAAATGAAAAAACTAAAATCCATTTTTTTTTTTCTTTTCCCTTTCTTTCCCGGATTTCTCTTGTGCTTACGCGTATTATTATGCATTCAGTAGCACCAAATGGTTAGTCATTAAAGTTCTGCACTCTCGTCTACTTCAGGGAATTTTATATCATTTGGTTTTATGGTGATTACTTCTTACGTTGCATTAGACTTCAACCAAAAATATTTTTTTTAAGTTTAGGAAGCAGGAAATATAACATATGATAAAGTAAACTTTGTTCAAACTGTTGCCTCTCGCAAGCGAAAAGTATTCGATCAATATTGATGAATATTCGGCAGGTCAATATGTGAGGCCAAATAAAACATAAAACATTTTTTTTTATTCGCGTTATATATATATATATATATATATGTGATGTGTGTGTGTGTGTGTGTTTCTACATATATATATACAGATAACTGAAACTTCATAATACTTGATATATATATATATATATATATATATATATATATATATATATATATATATATATATATATATATATATATATATATGTGCATGCATACATATACACATAAATGTTTCTTTTATTGATTTTTCTTTTCTTAATTTGAATGCATGAGTAATTTCTAAAAAAATATCAAGAGAAATAAAAACTTTCCTGATTATTTATATTTATTTATTTCTTTGCGTGGCTCAGGAACTGAACCCCGCAGGCGTTCGTCTTCAACATAGTCACCCTTGCCTCGACACCAGCTATGCAAATAACTCGTATTAGCCATATTTTATTTCATACTCCTAAGCCAGGTGCAACCAGTATGTTTGCGATGTTTATCGAAATTACTACTTCTATATCTGCATTACTCATTGAACAAGCATATATATATATATATATATATGAATATATATATATATATATATATATATATATATATATATATATATATATATATATATAAATATATGGGATTGTGTGTGTGTGTAACAGACTAGACTTTTTACCATTTTTAGGTGTGTTTAATTCTCCTTAAATATATGAATATATTGAAAAAATATTGTTTACCTGTTTAAATTTACTGTTTCACTTTATATACACGCACGTATACACTATATATATATATATATGTATGACGAAAATAGTGTTTTAAGGAATGCTATATTAATGGGGAGAATGCTCAATATTAAGGATAAAGCGCATGTATAAAACATAAGTGGATAGTGAAGTCAACACCGAGCGGCGACCGTCTGTTTCATGCTTGAACACAATTTTCAAACATTGTAAATTTCATTCAAGTATGAAAAACTCTGTGTGGACCTCAGTATTAATTATATATATATATATATAAATGAAATAAGAACGAATCTCAATACAAAAGTAGAGCTGTAATCTTTATTCTAGGATATTACATCATGAGAATAAACGCTACATATAATATCCTAAAATAAATTGTGTGTATGCGTATTATATATATATATATATATAACTTATGTATTTGTACAGCAATCCCTTTTTTATTCAAGTTTTATTAATGACAACTGACCAAGTACTGCGATTAATCTTTTTATTTTTCTTATATATTCTATATATACAAGCGCTTTCGGCTATTCTTTTAAACATTATCAAGGATAATTTTTATTTTTTATTTTAACTGAATGTGCAGATTTTTATATATGTTTCTAGAGTGATGGAAGTGTTTTTGTTATTTTCTAAACACTGTCAACACATTGTGGCCTTGTTCATAGTTGATATTATTGTTTTCCTTTTTATTATTATTACTTCCATTATTTTCAGTCTTTATTATATGCGAATGAGGCTATTGCATTATGTATTTTATACAAGTATGTAGAGGATAGATTTTCATAGGTATCCGTGTGTGTTTAAATACGTCCTAATCGAACTATCGTCAGAGAAGTTTAAAGTGAGTCTTCTTGGTAGACCAGAGACATATAAAAGTCTGTGTACTTTATGAATTCAAAACGGTGCTTCAGCATCCGAAGCGGCATGAACTGCCTATCCTGTCTATGGAAATGTAGCATTAAATCCTGGAACATGCCCACCATATTCGTGTTAGTTCCAATCGGGTAATTCTTTTCTCGAATATTCCCCTCAATATGGGCGACTAAAGTCTGCCAATGTTGAAGCAAACGGCATAAGAATTAGTAAAAGATTTCATTAAAAGTACACTTCTTGTTAAATCAAGGAGTTGCCTTCTGCTCGTTGCCGAAGAGTCAACTGTCTCTTGGATTTTTCTTCGATAATATCATTATTAGTGATTAAGAGTTGGTTAACTAAGTAGATTCTCTAAGCGAGGATTACACACGAGGAAAAGTTCTGACTTTGGTTAGGTATAAAGGATTCTACCATGAATTGCTAAACCAACACGAAAGAGTTAATGCTGAGAAATTCATCATTTTGAAGCGTAGCACAGAATTTTGCATCAAAACTGTCCATCATTGGCCATTCTTTACGTCTCTTTGCTCTCGCACAATAATACGACGCAAGACTTAATTGTTAATTTGCAGTGTAACACCCGCGCTCAGTTCGCATTGCAGTAATGGCTGCGCGCTCAGTTCGCATTGCAGTAATGGCTGCCCGCGATGCGAATGAATCCAAACGTTCATTGCCGATAACTCCAAAACGGTAGATTTTATCAAATTTATCAAGCCAGATTCGAATGGAGCATGTACAATTACATATAAATATAAGTATTCGGGAAAATTTTTAATGCGAATTAGGCGCGTCTGTTACACTGTAAATTAACCAACTTAATTTTAAATAAATAGCATTAAATATAGAAATTCTGAACAATTCTATTTATTCTCCTAGCTTTGCTCCATCTAATCTTTTAAAATCATTTCAGCCCGAGCAAGGGGATAAAGTCACTAAGTCATAGGGAGTTACTGAGTGTGAAGGAAAATAAGAAAACGTTATTGAGTGGGAAGGACAATAAATAAAGAGTATTGAAAAAGAGAGAAGATCGCGATTGACGTTGCATTTAAATGTTTGAAAATTGTAGTTTACAGGAAACAAAAAGCTGAGTAAGAGATCCATAAACGAGAATTATCAGAGAAAAAACTATTAGAATAGAACCTACGGTCTTCTCTAACTATTTCAATAGCAAAAATAGTTCTCTGAGATGACGAAGAGGCAGCAGTTTCGTTTTAGAGACGTTCTGCAACATCTTTTGAGGGAAAACAGTTTAGTAATTGTGAAGAGGTTAACACTGATATTGAATGTTTCTTTGCATCGAAACCTGAAGAATTTTCATGGATGAGGGATTAACAATTTGCAAATAGATGAGATTATATTATCGATAATGAGAAGAAATATTATGTTGGATAGGATTTTATTTGAAACCAAAGAAGCCTTTATGTCTTTTCCATTCCCAAATGCTATATAGGACTGTCTTTCCAATCTAAAATGCATAAAAACAGCGTGGACATAAAATTCCCAACTGCATGTCATTTTCATTTCGATGTCCACACTGTTTAGATCTGCAAACGCATTCTATCCGACATTGAACATTCACATATCAAATATTGGTTAACACAAGAAAATATTCACATTTCTGAAAATTTTGTGATTTTTTTTACAAATACGTTTCATGAAAAGACTTTTTCTCGACTTTGAATTGATATAGAAAGAAGAACGATTGATTTTATTTTACGGAATCTCAATCCGTTGGGAGTTATTTAAATCCTAAAGATATTTTGCATCTTTTTAGAGTAAATAATAGATTAATATTTTTTTTTTAGATAATAATTTTCCAGATAGTTTTATGTGAATTGAGAGTAAAAAAAGGATAATAAAAATTAAAGAAGATTGGAAAAACTGAAGAAAAACGTTCCTTGTACATTACATTAAATGAAACATATATACAGAGCTGTCCGATAAAAGTGACTCACCTGATTTTTTTTTACGAAATGTTCTCTTCCCCGATGAAACGAATGTTGAGCTCAATTCAAAGGATAAGCGATCTAAAATCCAAAGAAGAAGCTTTGAAATCTCTTTGAATTTAGTAGTAAGTACTGTCAAGCATCCGTTCAGTATAATGTTCTAGGGGATGCTTTTCTTTTCATGGAATTGATTTCTTAAAACCTATTGAAAAGACACTTAGGAGTGAGCAGTACAAGAGAATTTTAGAGTCTTGTCTGCTCTCTTCTGCTGAAAGGGTGCAAATCGACTCCACCAAGCACATTTTTATGCAGGATAATGTTCCCTGTCACAAATCAAAATTGATGAAGGAATACTTTGATGAGAAGCAGGTGAGTGTTATGACATGGCCGCCCCAATCTTCTGACCTCAACCCCATAGAAAACTTACGGAGCATGTTGCTCAACTGCTTTCTCGTGAGCCTGTACTGTATATATTAAATATGGACAATTTGCACAATATCAAATTTTTATAGCATTGAGATTGTATTATCCCTGTGAATATGCGGAATTGTGATCTATGTTGGATTGAATTGTGATGGATTCACAGGCGATTATCGCCTTAGAAATTCACATCTCTTACCTCAAGTATCCTCTCCACCTGTCAGGAGATTACAGCGCGAAATAATTAAGCTCAAGGCAATAAGCAGTATTTAGTATTTTTTATAACAATCAAAAGAGCCTTAATGTTTAGCGTAAGCGTAGATGGCGTTAAAACAAAGATTAATGCAACCATAAAATAGTGGAAATCACAATAGAGATATAAAATATTTGTATTTCAATGGCAGACATAGAACTTTGAATCTGAATTTAGTTGCGCGAAGACAAGGATAATTCAGCTTTAAGACGATGTCGTAGCCATGATGGGAACTTCTTCTCACCACATGATTACGCGTAATTAGCCTTCGATCTTTCAAGCTACCCCTGAGACAGAGGTTACTTTCATAATCGGAAGGCATCCATCGTCTCCAACACACCGTAAAAAAAAAAAATGAAAAATCAGTAGTCAGCGAAGAAATAGCAACTGTTTTCTGGTATGTAAAAGAGATATGAACTTCATGCCGCAAGGTCAGATAGTTTAAAAACAAACTTTGGATACACTTATAGAAATTATTTAGTGAAAGAGAACAAAACGTTTCCGCATGGGCATCATTGTGTTACACGACAACGCCAACACACTAGTGGTCAAATTGAGAAAAAATTGGAATTATATATATATATATATGTGTGTGTGTGTGTGTGTGTATGTATGTTAAGATGTTAATGATACTAACAGTATTAACATCTTATATGGATTATGCATCCATATAAGATGTTGTTAATACTCTAACAGTATTATTAACGTCTTATATGTGTGTGTGTATCTATCTACATACATGTATATACATATTTACGAAAATTGATACGCAGCACATTCAAAATCTGTAATTCTGTTAAGGGAAAAAACAACTAAGACATTTTACTCTATTAATTGGACTATACTTTAGTCCATGTCACTTTAACTGAAAACCACCTACAACAAAAAAAATAAAATCGTAGATTTTCACCAACATCAATTTCATCTGGCAATGTAAACTAAACATAATGATCGCGTTATTCAATGAATTGTTAGTGATTTAATGCCTTATTAAGTCTTGTTAGCGAAAACATTTCGCCATTAATTACATTAATATTACTAATTAATTCTTTGTATGATTACCTCTTTATGATATATATATATATATATATACATACACGCATATATATATGTACATATATGAGTGTGTGTGTGTATATATATATATATATATATATATATATATATATATATATATATATATATATATATATATATATATATATATATATATTGATGAATTGTTAGAACGTTCGTATTCTGACCATGTGACACGGGTTCGAATCTCACCATGGTCAATTTTTCAGAAAGGTTACTTCTTGATGTTGTCAGTCGGGAGGAGGCGATTTTTTTATTGCGTAAGCATTGACCAGCATAATACATGATATAGATAGTCCAAAAGGGAGATGGTTTATCTATCTCGGTTTTCCTCCTTCTCCAGTACAACTTGATGCTTTAAATCATTTTGTATTTACCTACATTGTCTGTATTTTGAAGTTGGGTTAGTAAATGTTTCCGACTTCCTTTTCGGAAATATCATGTATGTGTTCGAGTCAAGAAGTACAGACCGTAATAACGCAAACCCCTTCAATTAATTTCAACAGACAATAGGCTGCGTATTCAGTTTTATTGTATTTTTTAATTTTCGAATAAATCATATTTCTTTTTTTACAATAATTTTCACTCAGTAAAAGGATCAAGAGAAAGAGGCAGAGTTTGTGCGTGTATTTGTGGAAGATAACATGTTCAAGTCCAGGCTTAAATGTTATGAATGTTATGATCGGGGAAGGATGCTCTTGAGAATCCGTGCTACAAAGCATCGGTTCGTGGGAAGATGATGTCCGTGTGGAACTTATATCTCGCCAATGGAATACGAAGGTAATGAGTGTGGTTCTCTAAAATATTTATTGCATGGTGAGTGTTAGCCGTGATGGTGAGAACTGGTGGAACTAAGGAATGCTGTTCGTATTAACTCTTTCCATGGAAGTAGCGTTATAGCCGCAAGAGGCTTGCAACATTTCCTGTGTGGAAAAAGTGTTGTAGGATGAAAGGTAATTAATCACCCACAAGGACGCAGAGGATCTTTTGACCTCTATCAAGGCAAGGAAATGAAGATTGGGCATCTCTTGTCCATATATGGCAGGAGTGTTTCATCTTCGGTTTGATCTCTTGTAAACGTAGAGGATAAGCAGGAGGAGTTATATACATACAGGAGCGGTACCATTTTTCTAGAATCCGACCATTCTTCCAGCATTTTTAGCAATAGAACGTACGTACGAGTTCTGGGTTGAATTTAAATCCTAAAAGACACTCGAAAAAAATCAAAAAAATTCAGGGCCCACGTCATTTGGTTTTCGAAGCATTGAATATCACTAGCCATTAAACTGAGTTATTAAACATATTTCAGAAGAGAGATCAGCTACCAGACTCTCCTCATCTAGAGTTTTGGGGGTGATTTACAGTTGTATCATCAACATAAACCTTCCAAAATGATCAGAGTATACCTTTAGGCAAATGATTTATGTAAAATCGAATGAGGGCTGAACCAATAAGCGAGCTTTGGTTAACGCCTGGGGTGATCACGTAAATGCTGTATATGAGGATCAAAGTGTGGATAATATTTACCCTGAAGAAAATCAAATATAAATAACAAAAAAGAATGCAAAAGAAATGCATAATATTTGCATAATTTTTGGTAAGGTCTCGCTCGCTTTAAACGTCACACATGACGTAAATGAGGATTGTCTCACTGTTTCAGCTCGATATAAAATACCGGGATATAGCCAAAAGAATCTTGCCTACCATACTGACAATACATGGTTCTTGATAATGACCGAGACGGTTGGAAGTATTTGAACAAAATCAGCAGAACAATATCCAATTAAACAGAGCTTGTTTATGAATTCAGTAGAATTTAGAGGAATACTTGCTGACTATATATACAGTTCTTCACAAGAGTAAGTGAACCCTAAGATAATATTAACATTGTCTATTTTTTCCAGATAATCAATAAATCTTAAACTATATATTCATTAAGAAAAAAACTTTTATTAAACGAATTACATCCACTTTCTAAATTTATCAATCTCGAACAAAAATATTAATAAAAACATAAGATGTGCAAAAGTAAGTGAACCCTTAGATTTGCTCTCTGTATTTTTGTTTTACATGGTTTCCAATGAAAATAAGTTTTGTGCACGTGTAAAAATCAAAATGGCACGAGTACGTTTTTCTGGTAAGCTGTGCATATTGCAATCAACCAATATAACATATTGGGCATGCAAAAGGGTTAAGTTCGTGACTAAATTTAACAGAAAATATGCCAAGATCAAAAGAACATCCTGAAGCCTTAAATATCGCGTTGCTGAAGCAAAAGAATGATTTCGAAAAAAGAAATTTCAAGTCTCTAAATAGCTTAGCCATAGACATGATCTAAAATCAATTGAAAATCTGTGGTTTAAATTAAAGAAGGCTGCACATGCAAGGAACCTATCGTGTAATTCCAGGAGTTTTGAAAAGGAAAATGGTCAAAAATTGACGTTCACTAATACCAGAAATTCTTTAAAATTTTAGAAAACGACTGGTCAATGCTGTGACCTCAAAAGGAAGCATCCTCAAATATTAAATGTAAGGGTTCACTTCTTTTGTCCATATTAATTTTTATTTAATATTTTTATTCCAGCTTAATAAAAAAATTGAAAGTGGTTGTAATTCATTCAATAAAGTTTTTTTTTAACGAATATATAATTTAATTAAGATTTGTTGATTATCTGGAAAAAAGCGACAATTTTTTTCTATCTTATGGGTTCACTTGTGTGTGTGTATATATATATATATATCGAGAAAGAGAGTGTGTGTATGTGTTTGTGGGTATATATATATATATATATATATATATATATATATATCAAAGAGAGAGAGAGAATGTTCTTATCTCTGCGAATAAACTAAAAAAATACTATAATGTCCGGCTACTCGTTTTGTGAGAGCACCAGTCTGCTAGGGTGGCTTTCCAATACCTGTGACAGACACCTGCATCTTTTTTTCTATCTTATTGGTTCACTTTTATATATATATATATATATATATATATATGTATGTATGTATGTATATAGAGAAAGTGTGTATGTGTCTGTGAGTGCACCAACAAATATGTTCTTGTGTCTACGAATAAACTAAAAACTCTATAATATCCGACTACTCGTTTTAAGAGAGCACGAGTCAGCTAGGGTGGCTTTACAATACCTGTGACAGACACCTGCTCAGGCACATTTGTGTTTGTACAAATATCCGCACAGCCTATCTAATTATCCTGAGTGGGCCTTGGTTACAGTTTATGCGGTTAGAATGCATCATTTAGGGTGAACAATAGTTTGAATAAGGCCAGTAGGCTCAAAACCGATCATGATGACTTCTTTCATTGCACAATCATCGACAGCTTTGGGTCAACTCGTGCTGCGGTTTTCAGGTAAATTCCAAGGGTGCCGCATACTGGTATCTTGCTTGTCCAACCCAATAACATTACGACAAATGGATCTCGGTGAGATTTCTACCCGGCTCTGATGGTTGACCACGTGCTTATTAAAACAGAATGACGTAACAGAAGTACTATTTAATAAATGGTTCCCATAAAAATACTAGCTCTATTTTCAAACATTGAAAATTCATGTCAGAACCGGAACAGTTTTAAATTCTTTTTGAGACTAAGAAGCTCACATTCATGTCAAGTTCATGCCTGTTCATCTTTTCGATTTCTTTTTATTCATTTCAACACAAGCAAGGCAGTAAAGCCCTAAAACATAAGGGGGGTTGAGTGTAGGAAAATATGAGAAAAAGAAAACATTAAGGAGATAGATAGATAGATAGATAGATAGAGAGAGAGAGAGAGAGCACAATAAAAGAACGGGAATTAAAAAGACAGATTGACATTGCACTTAAATCTTTGAAGATCGAAGTTGACTTGAAAGTAAGAAGCCAGAAGAGATTTTTAAGAGCAAGAAGCGCGAGAGAAGAAACTAGTAACATAAAACTTACGGTTACATCTAGTCATTTCAGATGCAAAATGATGAAAATCTATTGCCAATCTATTCAGTTATGTGCCATGCATGTGCTTAGGCGATCATGTATCTTTTGATCCATGACAGACGAGGCATATTTTTCCCGCAGTAGGTTGCCATTTCTTTCTGTGGAAGACAAGCTGCAATTCAAGGCTATAGGGCCTGGTCTGCCATTAGCACGAAAGTGAATGTAATAGATTCGACAGTAATTCGAACTCGGCTCTCCGATTTCTCAATCCGAGCCGCTATCCATTACTCCACTCGCTTCTCTGTGACAATCTATTACTTAGCTTAAATTCATAGAGTTAAGTTACCAAAGAGGAAAGCCCATCAGAGTAATTACCATGAAAATATTTATAGAAAAGGTGCAGGGAAGCTACATTATTGGACCATATTAGGACGAAAAATGCATATTCTTTTTTGTATTTTATCAAGAATCTTTAAACACACAGAAACACAAGAACAGATGTGACAGCAATATTCAGTGAATGATGATAGGATAACAATGAAACATTATCATTAACAAAATAATTGATGTCGAATTTTACATTAATATATTTTTCTTAGCAGTAAACATAATTAAATGATCGGTCCAGACAACAGAATAAACTAAACTATTCAAATTATAGTCATTATGGTCACTCATAAATACAACGAAGGCTAACCATAAGCAATGATTTACAAATGATGGTCGAAAATAATTTAACTGGATATTTTTAGTTGAGATTAGATAGAGCTAGGATTTTTCTGGAAACTAGAAACATCCATAAATACGTTTGGTTTCTATTAAAAGTTGTTCACAAGACAAAATGTTGAGGTAGCAATATTATCAACTTTATTACTAATTATATATTTTAATTTGTATTTAATAGAATGTTTATTTTTATAAATGAGCTTCATGGTTATCACATTGTGTGAAAATTTAGAGTAAGCGTTTAAAACAGGTGTCGTCATTTTCAAAATAATAAGTATATTTTTGAAAATTATTATTTAACAACTGTTCAACAAAAAAAAAAAAACGTTGAAATGGTTTCGAGAGACCAAAGATCTTTTTCAGCTCATTTGAGTGCGCTGAATCTAAAAATGACCTTACTTTTTCATGGTTAGCTACCGTTTTTGCTGTATAGAAATGCCTCATATTTAGAAATTTTTTTCATTTTTTTTCTGTATATATTATATTGACAGATGGCAATATTTCTCAAAATAAAATCGTAGAAATCTCTCAATTCGTATTTAAACCAACAAAAATTATTTTGCTTATTGAAAAATACTATTTTTGCAATAACAATCAGACGCAAATCTTTAAAAATAACACGATTGACTATACCAAGACCAACAAGTATTTTCATCAAATTATTTAATAAACTAACAGCCGAAATAAAACTTTCGTTAACATAAGAACTATGGTAAAAATTTTATCTTTCTTGATTGTCTGTTAGGTTCAATATTATTTAAGACAATTTTGATACTCCAGAAGTATCATATACAATGGAATAGACGCATTCAATTGGGATATTTTAGTTTGAGTTTCTTTACAACTGTGAAAAGAAAATAATTTCAATGTGTTTGGTTTCCTTCTGTAGTGAAGTGGCAAGGGTGATGGCATAAATTTATGAATATTAAACAGAAGATTTTTAGGGTTTCATTTTTTGATGTCACCTTAATTATCAGGCTTACTAAAGCGTATTACTGATAAAGTTTATCAGTTAATTTGAATGTTGGCAATAAACTAGTACTTATATTTTTAAAATTTTTGACTCAAAAAAGCTTTTCCGTCATAAAAATAGTTTATTTCAGGTGGCTGACATAAATTGATCGACCTACCTGAAAAATGATGGACTTCTACGATCGTTATTAACTAAATTTTGCGATCAGATAAGATCGTAAATTGATCTTTTTTCCAAAAATCAGCAATTTCAGTACAGCAAAAATGGTATCTAACCATGAAAAACTAAGGTCATTTTCGGAATCAACACCTTCAAATTAGGTGAAAATGTGCTTTGATTCTTGGCACCAAAAATCGTGTTGACCCGTGTTATAAGTAAGTATCTGGGTCGAAAATAAATAAAAAACCTCAAAAACGCCTTAAAGCAAATATATCCTGATTTAATGTATGAAAATAAACTATTTTATGATATCAATAGATATATGTTTTACTTCTTCATATTAAAAGAGGAATTTCTTCCAAAAATGTACTTTGAATACAATGTTAATAATTAACACCAAAGACAGCAAAAGAAGGTTTATTGCTCCACTGGGCCTTATAGTTAACACATTGCATTAAAATTTAGAATCATAGCTTAAAACAGGTGTAATTTTTTTCAAAATAATAAGTATTTTTTTATGACACATATAGATTCTTCACCTTTCAACTAGTTGTTTATAAAAACAGTTCTAATATAGTGAAGTGAATTATATAAATACATGTTACTATGCATATTTAAACTTATTTAATAATGTTGTTATAATGTATTATAAATGTTTATTATTTAATCACACAGATAATAGTTGGAATATTATATGTAAGTGTTTGTTTATATACGCGGATTGATATAAGAATGTGTACCGAAAACAAATACTAAATTTCCTATTAAAAATGCCGTAAACATCGAAAAAAAAAAAAGTCCCTAATTCAAGATCCACTTGCATAATTTTAATAATATTTGCCATTGCACTCGGCAGGGGTTCAAGGTAGAACATTGTTTGAGGTATTATGTATCGTTTAAGCTGTATCTTGGAAACACCCATACATACACACAAGATTAGAGTTTTAGGATTGTCAACCTGTATAAGCAGAGAGATTCTTTGATTATTAAGTGTAAAACAGCCATGTAAACAGATAAATGAACGAAGAACGCATAAAATGGCGTCTATACTTGCTAAATTAAATAGTGTTCATGATTATTTCGAATATCAAAGGATTCAAACGTAATTTGGCAGAGATTAAAAGTAATGTTGGTTTATTCGTTACAGGAAATTTATCCATCAGGGTGTGTCTGAAGATATTTCTGTAAATGTTTTCATATGCACATAATCATTGGAATTTTAGTATATAAACATCTGCTTTTTTTCTGGCGGACTACTCGGCCATCTATCTATTACAAACTATCTATCTACACGATGTCAAGTTTCATTATGCATATCAATGTTTCCGCAACAGAACTGCTATTCAGCGACCAATGTTAGTAAAATCTTTAAGTTATACTTATATGATAAATATATCATCTCAATTTCACCTTCTTTTATGTGCTGTGTCTCTTCCAGACGTGGGCAATCATGGTTCTCCACGATTTCATGTCCTCTGTAGCTTTGTGCAAGGTTTGTCTTTACGACATGCGTCCCATTTAAAGAACTTATTAGGTTAAATTACTCGTTGCTTTGCTGTGACTCTTTGGACTTCACTATGTCCTGTTAGTGTCAAATTCTCCAAGCCGTCTTTACTCATTATGTGCCCGAGAAATTTCAAATGTCTCCTTCTGATTCTAATGTAAGCATCCTTTTTGTATTATTTAAAACTACCTCGTTACTCACATGTTCAGTCCACGGTATTCTCAATATCCTTCTGTAGAACCATATTTCTGTTACCTCAAGTCTCTTCGTCACCTATGAAGAGACTGTCCAGAATTCACTGCGATATTGAGAGCCGGTATAGCATAATACTTGACACTGTTTTCTTTGTCTGTAACGATTTTTTCTGTTTCTTGATATTTTACTTCGCGTTTGAAAGTCATCTCTTCCTATTTCAAGGCGTCTTCCGTTTTCGCTGCCACATGTTCCGTCCTCTTTTTCCTATTTCAAGGCGTCTTCGGTTTTCGCTGCCACATCTTTCGTCCTCTTTTTCCTATTTCAAAGTTGAATAGACTTTTCGCTGCCACATTTCCGTCCTCTTTTTCCTATTTCAAGGCGTCTTCGGTTTTCGCTGCCACATGTTCCGTCCTCTTTTTCCTATTTCAAGGCGTCTTCGGTTTGAACTGTAACATCTTTCGTCCTCTTAAATTCCTATTTCAAGGCGTCTTCGGTTTTTCCACATCTTTCGTCCTCTTTTTCCTATTCAACCATCGTCTTCGGTTTTCGCTGCCACATGTTCCGTCCTCTTTTCCTATTTCAAAAACGTCTTCGGTTTTCATGCCACATGTCCCATCTATTTCCTATTTCAAAGGCGTCTTCGGACGCCTGGTTTCCGTCCTCATTTCCTATTTAAGGCGTCTTCGGTTTTTGCCACATTTCCGTTTTTTCCCTATTTCAAGGCGTCTTCGGTTTTCGCTGCCACATGTTCCGTCCTCTATTTCCTATTTCAAGGCGTCTTCGGTTTTCGCTGCCACATGTTCCGTCCTCTTTTTCCTATTTCAAGGCGTCTTCGGTTTTCGCTGCCACATGTTCCGTCCTCTGTTAAAAACCTTCCTAGATATTTCAATTTTAGTATTTGCTAGATTTTGGTATCTCCAGTTTGGAAGTCGCATCTTAAGATATTCCTCAAGCTGACAAGATTCTTACTTCAATCTTTCCTTTATATTTACATTACTTGATGGTGTGAATTTTATGATGTAACTCGAGGGTTGTCTATGATATTTTAAATAACAAATATGTTAGTTTAATTACTGATATTTATTTTTTTAATTGCAGATATATATATATATATATATATATATAAAGATTGGCATGATAATATAGATATAAACTCAAGAACGAAACATGAAAATGAAAATTTCGTGAATGACGTTAACATAATGTTTGGCATTATGAAAAAATTCAACATAGATCACAGAAGACTAAACTTATAAATGTCGACAAGATAAGAACAAGAAAACACTAGCTTCAATAATGTCACAAAAAATGAGTTGATAAAAGTTAAAAGGGTAAAATGGATTGATCTGAGAGAAAATATTTGAATCTAGTGTTTTGAAAGTAATCAGAGATTAAAGAAGAAGAATATAAAAACAAATAAACTGTCTATGGGCGTGAAATAAAAATGATCTATTAATTTTAAGTAAACATTACAAAAAGAAATGTCAAGAAAAGGAGTCAAAAGTAGAGAAATTCTACATTACGTCTTTCATCCTCTAGAATGATTACATTGAACTAAAGTCATCTTCTATGTGTTTTGACTACTCAGGACTTTGGCGATTATGGCTATTCATAGTGTCCTGTTCTTTGCCTCTCTTAGTAAATTTTGCATTTTTGTTATTTCTCCTAAAGCCTTTTCTGCCATCCATTTACTCAAGCTCTTTAGGTAAGTTATGCATTGTTTTCTAGTATCTCTTTTGCCGTCTGTGAGTAAAAGATTTTCCAAGAGCTCTTCCCTCATTATACGTCCTTGAAATTTCAACTGTCTCTCTCGGATGTTAAGTATAAGTGTCTTTTTGTTTCCGTTTTCCTTAAAACGTCATCGTTGCTCACATGTTCGGTCCATGTTATTCTTGGCATCCCTCAGTAGAACCACGTTTCTGTTGCTTCAAGTATCTTTATCTGTAAGGATATTGACCAGTATTCATTGCCACATAAGAAGATTGATATTGCGTAACAGTTTAGTACTCTTTTCTTTTTCCGGTTTATGAATATTTTGTATAGCTTTTCGAAGGTGTCTTTCCCCATCACGATAGGTCTTCGGATTTCTGTGTTGCACTTTCCGCCTTGTGTTAAAACACGTCACAGATATTTAAATTGTTTTACTTGTCTGATTTTGGTATCTCCAATTTGTAATTTGTATGTTGGGCTGATTTTATTGATGGAATTATATATGTCTAGTAGAGGAGATGAAAAAACTCGAGCGTCGGATTTAATTATGTACAGAGAGAAAACACTGAAGATACGAGAACGATGATATTTAAATTACTTTTCTTTTTTTTCAGACACGTCTGTACATACATTCTAGCAGATCTTATTCATTTTAATTTTATCATTTTTTTTTTATTTTGTTTATAATTATCCCACATAGGGATAATAGAAAATCTATCAAGAAAGATGTTTTTTTCTAATTTGTTATTCCTTTGTCTAAACTTGTTTAGATATATAATAATTTATATATCATATTCTCCCGAACAGAAAGCTAACGACTGGATAAGGTACGAGGGTGAGATGAAAAAATCATAGGGTTGACTATGAAGGTGTGATGGTAGAGCTGTGAAATCTTGCATGCATTAATTTCAGACCTTCCCATTAATAACCACATAGATTATTTCCCATCTGACAGTTCAAAGAAAACTTCAAATATAACTACAGGATGCATATATCCCCCACAAAAAAAAAAAAAAAAAAAAAATGGTACAGTTTATTTAATTGTTGGTATTTTTATTGCAGTTATTTGAAAGAGCAAAGGATAGAAATTTAGTAGCTTAAAACAGAACAAAATCACACATGTTTAAAACAAAAGAACTCTGGTAAAATTTTTTGGCCTTTTCTTTCAGTCCCTAAATTGTATGTTCTTTCTTAAAGTGAACAATCATCTGACCTTGAAAATTTGGTAACTGCGGCATCCTGAAATAACAACTCGTTAAATAATTTATTTGTTAGTTAGTGTTTAGTTCATTAAAATATATAGTTACTTTTTTATGTTAGTTATTTTTTTTCATTATATAGTAAATCTAAAATTTCCTGTTTCTTTGCATTTCCCTGTAATAGCAACTTCTCTTGAAAATGAACAAAATTTGACATAGTATATGTTATAAAGTACCTGCAAAAAACTGGATTTGCTCTCAAGTACATTCATACTCATATGGTTGTTACATTAGGAGACGATGCTCCAGATTTATTAACTGTACAAAAGTAGTCAGCTGAATTTAGGAGGGGAAGTAAGAGTCTTGAAGATGACCCAATGTCTGGCTGCCCTGCAACTGCCACCACTGTCGAAACATTGGTTGTATTCACCATATAATGATCGATGACATGCGATTGACTATAAATCAAATAGCCAATGCTATTAGTATATCCGGTGTGAGAGTTGAAAATATTCCTGCACAATGAACTTCGTATGACGAAGGTTTCTGCTCAGTGAATGCTATGTTTTCTGACATCTGATCTAAAGCGCAACATTCAGTTAGGTTTATCACTGTGAGCGAGAGACAATTTATGCAGTGGAAACAACCATCCTCATCTGACATCGAGAAAGCATAGTTTTTCATCGACAGGGAAGGTGATGGGCTCAGATTTTGACGATGCAAAAGGCATTGTGTTTATTGACTATCGTCAAAAGAGTCACACCATCAATGGAGAGTACTATGCCAACTTGCTCAGGCGTGTACAAAAGGCTATTAAAACCAAACGCCCAGGAAAACTGAAGAAAGGGGACATCAACATACTTATTTTCAATGGCTACTGTGCGTGACTGGCATTAGCTGGTTGATTACCATCCCTATTTTCCTGATTTGACTACCAACTGTTCCACAACATTAAAAAACAATTGGCTCGGAACCTGTATCCTAATGATGATGACGTCATATCTAGTGTTGATGACTTTTTTGGCAAACAGGATGAACAGTCTTTTTCCGCGAGAGTATCAATGAAGTTATGAATAAGAAGATTTGAAATTAATACAGAGAGACCCGGATATAAGAGAGATTTTCTCTGGTCCCAAATTAGAGCCTGTGTTAATGTATATAAAATAGACCAAACCCGGATATAAGAGAAACCCGGATATAAGATACTTCTTCTCCGGTCCCGACAACTCCCTTATATCCGGGTTACACTGTACATGCAAGAACTAGCATAAATTCTTCATAGTCAGCGTCGGAACTTTTCAGTCTGCTCTTGTAGAACGTGGAAATAGATTTCACAGCTGTAATGTTTGATTATGAAAATTGACTTAAATTGGACTTGACTGTTGGCGGTTTGAGAGTTTAGGTGCTTCTAACAAGGAAATACTCAACTAACACGATTTAATACAACCAGGAGAGTGGCGTTATATTTTGGGTTAGTATCGTAGACGATAAAATAGATATTGATGATGGTGCACATTATTGTTGTATGTTCTTGGGCAAAAGATTTTTAGAGTGTTTAAAGTCACAGCCAATAATCTTCAGGTTAAAGTTTATATTCATTCAAAAAATGCTCGTTCAGATTCAGTGATGCCCACCTTGCCAACAGCTTTCTTATAATGACCCCTAGAACCATAAGGTATGAATCTACCAAAAAACATGTAGTCTATTATTAAAAGAGATTTATGTGAGATTGGAATATAATATTCAAGCAAAGAATAATCTCGTTAGGCAGTAATGACCATTATACGTAATACAGTGTAACCCGGATATAAGAGAGTTTTCGGGACCGGAGAAGAAGTCTCTTATATCCGGGTTTCTTTTATATCCGGGTTTGGTCTATTTTATATACATTAACACAGGCTCTAATTTGGGACCAGAGAAAATCTCTCTTATATCAGGGTTACACTGTATCAATTTTGAAATTGTGAAATAGTTAACAAAATAAATGTTAGAAAAACTGATGAAACTTATAGAATATTAACGAGTCCATATCAATGCGTTATTTATTGATTCGTTTTCTGTACTACTACTGTACTGATGCGGCATTCACCCTGGGCGGATTGAGCCGGCTTCTTCCTGTTATGAGAAGAAGATTCTTGGGATAAATCACAGAAGTAGGGTACCCAGGCCTACTCGGATAACGTTCTTGCTTGCCGCGGGATTCCCACAGACGCAGAGACAGGAACGACCAGAAGCCGCCGGTTACCGATGCAGACGCTCCTTGGATTTTCACCAGAGCCCTTGTTAGCCGGCGTGTGTGTCAGACCTGTCCGCCTTGGGTGGCCCTACCAGGAACGAAGTTCCGGGCGGCATAGCTCTGACACTACCGTTACACCCCCACCCACCGACTGTGAGGTAAGGGTTGGACTTTGGGGGCTTACAGTACCAGGTGTTCCCAAGCGGTCCCCCATCTAAGTACTGACCTGGCTCTACGATGCTTAACTTCGGTGATCGTACGAGAACCGGTGTTTCAGCGTGATTTGACCGTAAGCACGATTCGTTTTCTACAGTTTATCAACTCGTTGCAGATTATTTAAAGCCAGAAAATATTTTTAGACTGTAAGAAGTTTTCTTTGTGGAGACAATAATGATTTAACGATACAATTCTTACTAAATAACCCATAGTTTGAGGGAGAAAAGGCGGCTATATACTTTTCGCAAGGTATTTGCGCATCAGGCAATATAACGAACACAACTAGAATTGGAGCCCATCTCCCGAGTAACAATTGCGAGCCATTATCTATTAGACCACCGGCAAATCAAAAATTACGGCACCTGATATTAACAAGAGGTCACCCATCTCGGTAATGAACAGGATCAATATTGCTTAAATTCGATGATCGTACAGGAACCAGTGTTTCAATTATGTGTAAATAATATAATAACTGATTCAGATATATGGGATGTTGTATTCAGTCCATATTTCTATGGTGTTTATCTTTTCGATTTATTTACAAGTACACTTTTCGTTGTACTTCGATTGTTTGTATAATAAATCCTAAAATATGTTATTGTCAGTTCTTTTAATAAGGAGCGATTCTGTAAGCATAATATATTACTCTATTTTTATATATAAGTCTATCTAGAAAATAATACCAGCAGAAGTTGTCCAGTATGAATTTCTTTGTGGAAACACTGACATTTTATATAAATATAACTCCAGTGCAAGGCCCGAGACCCACTCAAGGTAGAAGATTATTTCATGAATCTAAGAAAAGTCAAGAAGGGCAGTTCATGAGGTTAAGTACGAAAGAAAACTTTACACTTGAAAAGTAAAAATTGTAGTGATGAGAAAAACATCCTGCCGGGAGTTTATTCCAAAAAACAGCAGTTCTTGGGAAGAAGCTGTCCGACGTGAACTTGATTATTGCTAATGGCATATGAAGGGGATGGCACTGGTTTATTGGTGTATGTAGCACAGCGGATCCAATTTGTAAAGTCCAGGGCTGGTGCAACCGAGGAATGTATCTCCTCAGAACATATGACATGGAAATAGTGTGAGGCTCGTGAAGTTTCGTCTATGGAGGAGATGGTTGCAAGATAGAAAATAATTAATTAGCCACAAATTCGTGTAGATTTTGAACTCTATCAAGACAAGCAAGTGAGGACTAAATAGTTCCAGCCCAGATATAACCGCATTTTTGGTCTGATCTGGCTCTTGTACAGATAGAGTTAATCAGGGAATGTCAGATACAATGAACCGATAATTTTCCAGCATCTTTAGCAACAAATCGTATTTATAATTTCCACTTGTCTGTAGTGAGCTTGCATTCCAATAGACATTCAAGCCAATGAGTCCCATGGAGAGAACACCCATCCATCCATGGTAGGTGAAACTTCAGGGTCTGCTCGTTGATGGTTAAACGTTACTTTCATAATAAAAGGGCATTTATTTAGCAATTACATAATATCTGCAAATCCATCTCCTATTTTTTTTTATTAATTCACCCCAAGCAAAGCGATAATACCACTGACACTCAAGGGGCTACAGTGAGTGAAAGATAACGAGAAAATTATAGAAGGAATTTAAACCCAATGCTAAACAGGAAACAAATGATAAACCTTAACTTGTATTCAAAAGACTAGTGAGGGGTTGTGAACCGGACGATATATCTATCTATAGAACCGTCAATGATTGTCTACTCACCCCCGTTAAAAATAGACTCTTCTATAAGAATTAGCTTTGACCCATCAAAACCACACATTGTGAAACTCGGCTTGTTATGGGTCGTGACGACCCTAGAATGTATATCCATGGTCAAAAATCTGTTTTCCCGCCAGATCGTTGGAGCCTACTTTGGTTTCCCAAAACAAATAAAAGGACGAATTTCAGACCAATTTACCAGTCAGATCTTAATTCCTAGAGAGATGCCAAACTGACCCACGCATGTCAAAACTCTGACCAACCAGGACTTTGCCGCGCAAAATATCTGACTCAACAATCCACAAGCACAGTCTATCTCTCTCAGGAACTATATCCAAACATCACTAACGATACTTTAAAAAGTGACTTTTTTTTCTTTTTCTCATAAGTATTAGTAAACAAACAATCAAATTCTCACACAACTAAAGGTACGCAACTCCTACCAATTATACAAACAAACTTATGTACACACACTAATAACTGAATTAGCACAAAGGACAATTTCGTACGTAACTGGACACTTAGTTTAATTCTGTGAACAAATCTGAATAGCAATTGCAAACACCTTCAAACATTCACAATAATATTCTACGCAGCCAAATACATCTATTCTCATTTATCCATTAAAGTTCAACTCAATTGTATTCTCAAATTGTATATTAATTGTACATAAATGCATGTTGTTTTATTGAAATCTCATAATCAGTGTTTCTTAATCAATTGCCTCGTGATTGATTCGTTTTTGCATATCTATATTCTATATTGTTGCAGATTAATATGGTGAACATGCCTGTAAACTAACCATCTTAATATAAAAACCTTCTGATACCAAATTGAAACTCATAGCAATCCCAACATACCTATCTGCCTGCATTACAACTTGGTGTCTTAGATTGTTCTCTATTTACCATCGTTGCCTGTATTCGATGTTTAAGCCCAGGGAAGAGCTAGGTATGAATTTTTCAATGAAAATTCACTTGACTGATTACATACCTACGGTCACATCACATTAAAGCACCGGTTCCCGAAATTAAGCCACATCGAGCCTGGCCAGTACTTAGATGGGTGACCACTTGGGAATACAAGGTGATGCGCGGATAGTGTAAGGGATAATGACTCGGAATTATTAATCGGAGAGCCGAGTTTCAATTCATGTTATTTTCATTATATTCACTTAGGCGCAAGTGCCCTTAGGAAAGGTATAAATCCACCTCTTGTTCTCACAGTTATCGCTTAATTAATACAATATCAATAAACCATACTTATCTTTGAAAACTTTCTTACATTCTGAAAGTATTGTCTGGCTTAAAATTGTCTACAAAAGGTTGATAAGCCGGAATAAATACAAACAAATTTATATGCACCCAAAAGTTCATAAGCACTAAAAAACGAATCAATCGACCAATTTTTTGCAGATTGTACCTTTATGCAATTGCTAAATATAGAAGACAGGGTCCGGCAGAAATACCTCCCACATTTTAAATTATCACCTGTGTGGCGCTAGTGAACTTAGGCAAGTGACAATGGTGTCTTCCTCTAGCTAATGTCATACCATTATTTAAGAGATATTTCTGCTTCTCCCTGTCGGCAATGTCTTACCATTTTTTATGGGGGGGGTCCGCCACGCCCTGTACTTCGTAAATCTATTTCACGCCATATCTATGTCAGTGAGCGCATATCTGTTCATTTTTTTCTTTTATTTATATTTTGTTTTCTTTTAAATATATTGTTCTCTTCTCGCAACCGTAGATTCGTGTTTTTTGTTTCTAAATCTAGATACTAGTTTTCGATATTCTTAAAACGATTGATTTACTTGATTCGATGTAATATTATTTCTTTGTATCGGCTTAAAGCAATGTTTTTCTTATATTTGCTGCATGAATTACATTTAAAAAATATATATTTGCCTCCTATAAGTCGTTTCGATTTCGTTTCAAAATATGTATATTTCTTTCTTATATTTAACTTCCTGCCATTGTTTTTCTTTTAAATCGCAACATACAGGAACGCTCATCTTTGTACGATAAAAAGAACATTTTTTCTTATCTCTCTCTTTCTCTCTTTTATGTAAAGGATTTGTTAATAAATGACGTCTTATTCGAGGCAAATCAGAACCATTTGAACCTTGGCACATAAGACAGGTTTAAAGAACACAATTCTGGAAATAAGAAAACGAAAACATAAAAACGGAATGTTACTAGAGAAAACGTCGGATAGAACAATAGTGGAAACTCTCCTCCTTTCGTGACTGCTGAAGAGTGTGAGTCAGATTAAGATTGACAGAAGAAAGAAAAGAGAACCCTGTTTATTTAGGAAAACTAGAAAGATTCTCATGTGATAGGTAGGGTAACTTGAATTTGAAACGTTTTTTCCCTGTTCATTCTTGAACAAGTTCCTGTTTTGAAAATAAATGATTTCTCTCGGTTGCTACAAGAATAAACGACATAGATTTTTTTTCGTGCGTCGCATTTGATTTATCTCTTCTCAATTAAAAGACTTGTCAAATTCACAGTTTCGCAGTGTGTATTTTCACCGACGATCCCTTTTTCTCTGGCGTATCTCGAGTAATTGGCTCCTGAATATTCGATACTCCCCCCCCCGGCTAATCCAATACCGCGATTACACAATTGGAATTAGTATATAGCAAAATTCTTTTCCTTTTCTTCTTAATTCAAGACTGACACTGTTTTTTGCTCTCTGATCTCAAATGTAATCCCAGTTCTATAGGAGTACACGGCTACATAATTACAATGTGCACGGAAAAAAGACTCGAATTACAGTTGGGAGTGTTTATATTCATCTCGCAATAATCCATTCGTCTATGTGATCGGTGTCGGAATCAGTTACCTTGGCAAAAACATCTCGTTACTGGTATGCCACGATCATAGAAAAAAAAAAGATGAGTGAGCCAGTGACAACCGAGGCAACCTCATATCTGTAGCTATATTTCTTTTACCGCAATTGCTAATGCTGACTTGAATACTGAATAAAAGAAAACAACGATATATATATACAACGATTTAAAGCGCCAATTTGTACTGGAGAAAGAAGCACACCGAAATAATTACGCTATGTCATTTTATTATGCAGGTCTATGTTTTTACAATAAAAGTGATACCAGCCAATCAATGCTGCTATCATCTCCATTATATGCTTATATTAAAAACATAGCGTAAGAAATTCAACCTATGATATCGTTTTTTCTCCATTTCGTGAAATGCAATGCGATAAATTCTAAGACGTAATGGGTTACTGAGCGGTAGAGAATATAAAAACAAGAGCACTTAGGAGATGTACATTTTTGATGATCTATGCCGGCAGACGTTAATTTAACCGTGTATAAATAAAGAGCGATGTCTAGCCAAACATGTACATCCATTAAAATAACGTTGATTGTAATAAGAATTACTGTTGATTAAAAAAAAATCCATTTGCTGCTTAACACCCCAAGCAAGGCAATAAAGCCACTAAGACGTAAGGTATTAATAAGTGTTAGAATATATGATAAAACACTATTAAGAAGAAAGAACAATAAACAAGGGTTAAGAAAACAGAATATAACGATCGACGTTTCATTTAAATTTATGAAGATCAAAGTTGATTGGGAAGCAAGAAGCCCGGAAGACAGTTCCACAAGCAAGAAGTGCGATAGAAGAGGCTGTTAGCATAGAATTTACGGATAAATCTAATCATTTCAAATAAAAAATGTAAAATGATGAGACCTTGTAGGCAATCTAGTAATGCGCTTAAATTCATAAAGTCTAGGTACCATCAAGGAAAGTGCATCAGAACAATTACAAGGACATTATTTATAGAAAAGCCACAGAGAAGTTACATTATGGCGGAATGAAATAACTGAATCCCAAATGCTAGATCAAGACCAGTAACATTGCAGATTCTTTTAACTCTATTAAGAATCTCGAAATATCTAGCTGAAGCACCAGACCATATATTGAAACTATATTCAAAGCAAAGTTATAGTTATGTAAGATAGATTCTGGCGCGAAAAATTGTTTCGCAAAACGTTAAACTACATCCGCATCCTGGGTAAGACGATAAACTACATCTGACAGCAAGGCCTTTGATCAGGAGGTTTTGAGGTGCGTGGAACCACTTCTTAATTGCTAGTGTTCTGTTATAGTGGAACACACCTATTCTATAGTTAATAGACTCTCCCACCTATAATAAGTAGGAGTAGTAGGAGTCGCTCAGTGGTTCGGTCAGTCAGTCAGTATCAGCGACCACAACTAGATTTCTCTGCGTCATTACCTATTATATCAAGTTGCTAACGTTTTGTATGTCGAACCTATTTTAGGACCGACTTAGTACAAATACAAGCCTCCACTGTGAAACCACTCCATAACATGTTCCCAGCTTCATACTGGTGGAAGGCAAAAAGGGTTCTCTCAGGCGACTAAAAGAGAGCAGAATCGTTTTGGCTATTAAAAATATATATGGATAATAAATGGTTTTGTAGTTGTAAGGTTTTATTAAGCGAAGAAATCTAAGTGCAACGAGAATTTTTATTTATGAATCATTTCAAAAATGATCTAGGCCATAGAACCATATATTTAATTTATGTATAAACATTTAATTGAAGCAATTACCAATAACAATTCAATCTGATGCCACCGCCTACTCTTAATCTCTGAACATATGATGTCCTGAAATATTTGGATAACTTTTTTTATTTAGGAACTGCTTATTATATGCAATAAAATATATTATAGCGTTTTCTATGTACCGTGTTCCTTCAGCACGTGGGCGATCATGGCTCTCCGCAATTTTCTGTTCTTTGTAGCTCTTAATAAATGTTGTCTTTTTGCTATCACTACTAAAACCTTTTCCGTCTTCTATTTAATTTGCCAGGTAGGTTATGCTTTGTTTTCTACTCCTGTGAACATCAAATTTTCCAAGTCTTCTTTCCTTATTATATGCTCAAGTAATTTCAACTTCTCTTTCTATTACTAAGTGTAAGCGTCCTTTTTTGTTTCCATTTTCTCTAAAATTTCGTCATGGCTTACATGTTTACTCTGTGATATTCTCATCATCCTTCTGTAGAACTACATTTCTGTTGATTCAAGTCTCTTCTTCAACTATGAAGAGATTGTCCAGCATTTAGTCTCATATATGGGATGATATTACATGACAGTTAATTACTATGTACTTTGTTTCTTGCGAGATTTTCCTGTTTCTTAATACTTGGCTTTTGCAAGTTATCTTTTGCTATCCTGATGACCCTTCAGTATTCGGTGTCACATTTTCCGTCCTTTGTTGAAACACTTTCAGGTATTTTATGTTTTTTATTTGTTTGACGTGAACATCTCAAATGTGTGATTCGTATGTTTGGCTTTTTCTTTTGCTGGCTGTCATACATCCTGTCTTCTTACAATTTATGCTTATACCCTTTTTTCTTCTTCTACGATATTCTGTAAGAATTTCTATATTTATTTTTTTTTGTAATTTCTATCGTTTCTGTGTTACCTGTATATCCATTGTTAAGAAGGTGTTCGCCAATAATGTATCCTAATAGGACTTCTAATTCTCTCAGAATCATCTCAAACTAAAGGGTGAATAAATCTGATGATAAATATATCCTTGTCTTACATCCCTTTCTATTTCTGTATATATACTGAATTAATTTTCTATTTGAATACAGCCGATTTGCCCCAAGTACAATTTCTGGAATATTATAATATCCTTCTGTTATTGTGAAACACACCTATTCTATAGTTAATAGACTCTCCCGCCTAATATAAGTAGGAGTAGTAATAGAAACGACGGTCAGTCGATGTCGGACGACCGGCTGAACGGCTGAACTCTCTGCCTTCGGGCGGGGAGGAACTCGAACGAGGCTATGCCGAAGGCCGGAGTCTCGTTCGGGGGGAGGCAAACCGAATCTGAACCCGTTTATACGGGTTCAAAGGGTATATTTTTGGCCGAGCCCACGGGCTCGGAGATCCCACGTTAAACCGGCCTTGTGCCACATGATACCCTCGTGGCGGGTGACTAAATACTAGTCGGTGTCGGACGACAGTAGTCGACAGTTAGTCGAATACGAAAGTAGTCAGCGACCACAACAAGATTACTCTGCGTAATACCTATTATATCAAATTCCTAATGTTTTGTACGTCGAACTATTTAGGACCGATTTAGTACAAATACAAGCCTCCACTGCGAAATAACTCCACAACAACTTCCAAATGTTACTTGAAAGGTTCTAACAGTTCTTTGTGACGTCATTAATAATAGTCGTTTTAGTGAACAGGTACTTCATAGCCTTTTCTCTATGTCGGATTCAAAGTAAATCTTTGTCTAAATTGTAGTTACAAGTAACTACATGACACGTGATTATGCATATATTTTTCGAAGAGATTATTCTAATCGATGTTGAATTTGAAACCCTGCCACTGGTTTTCACATTCAAATAGATTAATACTAGAGCACACTGTCTTCACCAATAAATATTTAAAAGATTATATTATTAAGATGAGTCTTAAATAATTTCTGTTTTTGTTTAAATGCGTAAGCTTTTCTTGTTTTTGTTAAAAGCGTGTGGAACCCAAACACACAGCTTGCTGGCTTAGCTTTTTTTTCTAAATGTTAGCATATGGTAGATTGTGATATGCTTAATATCTTTGCTAATTTTCATGTCCTTTTCCGGGGATAGTTTACCACAAATGACTTTAAAGCATCATCATTAAGGGCCCGATCGACGCCCTTGTCTGGATTCATCCTCCAACGACGTTTCTCCAGAACGACAATTTGTAAACAAATTTCATACTTGCTGGAGATCCTTGACACCCAAAATACATATTCTTTAGATTTCTCCATAGAGTTTCTTGCTTGAATCTCCATAACATTCTTCTTCTTTTATGTGTAGTATCCTTTCAGGACGTTGATGATCATGCCCCCCCCCCATATCATCCTGTCCATTGTAGCTCTTAATAAGTTTTGTATTTTTGTTATTTCACCCAAACACTGTTCTATCATACATTTGCTCAGGATTATCAAGTATGCGAAGCGCTGCTTTCCTCTGTCCCTCAATCTGCCCTGTGAGTACAAGGTTCTCCAAGATTTCTTTCAGCATTGAGTGCCCCAGAAATTTCAACTGCCTCTTCCTGACGTTAACTACAATTTATCTTTTTGTTTCCATTTTCTACAAAACCTCGAGCTTGCTCCCTTGTTCGGTCCATGGTATCATCAGCATCTTCCTGTGGAACCACATTTATGTTGCTTCATGTCTCCTTACCGTTTTCAGAGCATTGTCAAGCATTCCCGGCAATGCAGATATCACGTAACCGTCCAGTACTCTTTTCTTTCTTTCTAACAATTTTTTTCTGTATCTTAATACTGTGCTTAGCTTTTGGGCTGCGTCTTTGTAAATGCATCGAAATTTTTCTAGTCAGCTGCCATCAAAAACTTCCATTAAATGCAGCGGCTCCAACAATTATTATTACATTAACAATCATATAATCAGTGCGTATATATATTTATATATATATATTGCAGCAAAGGTTAGATAACGAAATAGGGTAGCTGGAGAAAACATTGAAAATCCTCAAAAAGATTAAAATAAAAAGAGGAAATTCAAAAGTAACAGTATACATTTAAGGACAGGCGTATTTAGTTGATGGAATCCTTGACCAAATGTAAAATATGCAGCTAGAATATTGTATTCAAAGCTATAGTTGTATTTTAAGATCCCCCTCCCACTAGGTTACTTAAATTTCCTAAATCCTTTCATTAGCGGTGTTAAGAAATGTGTTATTTAATCAACTGTGTACGCTGACACATCCGTTCAAAAGGTAAGTTATGTTTATGCACTCAAAATTTATTCTTAACTGAGACGTATAATTAGTACTTTTTATACTAATGTTCGCCAAGTCCAAGGCCCAAAAGCCACTAAAGGTAGAAGGTTAATGCGCGGTGTTAGAGAAGCATAAGTAAAGGCAAGAAGTGAAGTTCACGAGTTTATACAGGAAAAATAACGCTTATGATTAAACTTGAAGAAGTCAAGATTATAGTGATTGGGAAGTGATCCTTTCAGAAGTCTGTTTCACAAATGAGCAATTCTTGGGGAGAAGCTGTTTTCTTACTAATGGAATACGAAGGGGATGAGGATGATTCAACCCTGTGGTCGTGGCATGGTGGGTCTAAATTGCAAAAGTCAGCTCTGGTGATGACAAAGCAATGTAGCTCTTCAGAACACATTCCATGGTAATAGCGATAGAATAACGCGAAGCTTGCGACGCTTCGCCTGTGGGAAGAGCTGTTTTAGAGTGGAAAATAATTATTCATCCAAAAGGCCGCGTAGGTGCTTTTGAACAAGATAGACAAGGGATGATATATTCGTCATTACTATTGATTTTCAAAAACGGAAATTACTTGATGACTTAACCTAATAAGTACAAACTCAACTCAAATTCTGAGAAAGAATAACAAACAAAAGTACGGTCTTTATATTTTTCTTGCACGATTACCTCCCGTTTAGTGTTGTAGAAGGAATAAAAAAGCAATTGACCTAACCTATACCACATAGGCCTTGTCTAACAGAAGACGATGGTGGGTGATTGGCTCAGCATTGTGGTTATTTGTGATGAAAGAGATATCGGCGGAAAGATTTTAAATTTCCAATTGAGGCCGTTGCGTTCATTTTCGCACGTATACATTTGGAATGGCATAAACCCATCTCTACCCCACCAAACTAGAGCCCATCTTTTCTCCACATCCTTAAGAACAGGGCTGACTTAGCTATCTATCCTTGGTTGGCAACTTGTCTAGAATGACAACTATCAGTTCGAAACAGATTGGTCTTGGGACTCGAAACCTCACCCTATAAAACCCCACCTGCTACAGAAAACGCAGTAGCAGCGCTTAGGGTGGTTAAGATGTGGTCCTTTTCTACCCAGGTGAGTACGAGACAAGCATTTATGTTGGTATTTCAACCCATTTGAATATTATGATCGGTCTATCGCCAAGTGATATATAATTAAGATATTTAATGTCTATTAAATCTATGAAAAATTTATTAAATTTTCAAAACGAATCGTGCCAATCATTTTCAGAAAGGATATCTTGCGTGAAGTCTACACTGTTTTCTTTCTCTCTCTTTCTCTCCCCCTAACTTTCTTTTTCGTAATACAACATTGCTACTTGTATTTCCTCTTAAACCTCATATTCTGTGGAATAACAACTTTCAATTTCCCAAAGTGTTTGACTCCAAATGTATTTTTGAGTGGAGGGTAGGCGGGAACAGGATCATTATCGTTGTGACTATTTATCAACATTCATTGACGAAAACAGACGCTTGAGAATTCAGAGATTGCTGACACTGATAGTTTTTTTTTCCTTAAAGAAACATCTGCCTGGTATTGAAACAATTCCAAATGTAACCCCAGAACAAAAAAACAAAAAACAAAACAAAACAAAAAAAAAAAAAACGCTGCAACTATTGTATTTTTTTTGTAAGCAATCTGAAAAGAAAACTTTATGAATTAATCGTTTCTGTAAAGATGAGCCAGCATTAAAAATTGAACATTTCCAACACTCCTGTTAGTTATTTCCGCCATTTTTTTTTATCATGACTCACTTAAAAACCGACTTCGACGTTAAGATCGATGCCAACTCACTTTCTGTTCATAGAATTTGTATAGTAAATATTTGAAAATTAATAAGTGGAAACTACTCCGTCATTAGCCAAACTTCAACGACATTTAAATTTCGATATTATCTTTCTAATTCTTAATCAACAGGTTAAGTAATTCATGAACATATATGAAGTTTAGAAAATATTATTTCTAATCTAGTTAATAAATGTGGAAAATAAAAAAATATATTAAATAATTAATAATTTCATTTAAAAAAATGATGTAATTCATATAGTGGGGGGGAAGAAATATTCGTACACATACAAAATCATCCTGCAAGTCTTGACGAGTAACCATTGAATTTTGTTTAATTTGACGCATTAATTTCCTCGAAGATCTTGAAGAAATCTTCTGTGGTGCACCTGATAATAACCTTTTTGTACGAATATTACAGAATTTTCTGTTTGTAATTTTAGGGCTAAAAATAACGACTGATAACATTATTGGAACATTCTAGAATATCCCATTTGAATATCCTAAAAATGTTTGAAAATCTGAAATTTGCATCTGCGAATATTTTTTTCACACATTAAAATGGATAAATGGGATTTATTTCTTTTAATTCATTTTTCTATGCATATGTAGTTATTATGCATCTGTATACAGTTGATTATATGAAAATTATATTTATTCATTAGTTGGAAATACAATAAATTAGAAATTTATATGTGAATATTTTTAATATATATATATATATATATATATATATATATATATATATATATATATATATATATATATATACAGTATTAAGTACTGGAATTGCAGGTTCTTTTTCCGGGTAAAAACATTTGGGTAGGGAAGCTTTTTTTGCCCTAAAGCGCTCGATATCAAAAGTTAGGATGGAACGTTAATAGAATTGATTTGGCTAAGTTTATCACTTAGTTTAGTAGTGTTGGTTCAATGATGACTACTACGTAATTTCGTGAGCACATCAAGATAACATGTTCACTCTTCAGGGTTTGTTGTCTTCTCTGATGCTATTTTTTTTTTAATTTTGCCGTATTTATGTGTGGTTTGTTGTAATTTGATATCTTTTTATAAGTGTGTGGTTTGGTGAAATTAAGTGAAAAACCACACAGCTATAAAAAAGATATCAAATTACACCAAAACACACATAAATACGGCAAAATTGAGAAATAGCAGCAGAAAAGACAACAAGTCCTGAATCTTGATGTACTCTCGAAACTACGTAGTAAACACGAGTGAACCAACACCATTCAGCTAAGTGCTAAATTCCCCCAATTATCTCTCATATATATATATATAATGTGCGTCTGTGATACATCGTGATCCAAGTAGAGACATGAGGATAAAATGGCATTCTGTCGTTATATATATATATATATATATATATATATATATATATATTAGTAGATCGCCTTTTTCCGTACTTAAGATTGGGTTTCTGATTCCTATGATAGTCTTTTTATTCCGTTTCGCTCCCGCGTTTTGTCATTTAGGACTCCGTATAAATTTTATGTTTACGTTGAAGCGACTACACATGTGCACCAACATGACAGGCAGGTAATTTAAAATTAGATTTGTTTTTTTTTTTTTATATGTGTTTTGGATATTTCAATCTAGCCGATATCATTTAAACTCTTCCTTTCTGTTTACATCATTTTTGTGCTTAAATATTCCACATTGTGATTATAGAAAATCTGCCAAGAATTTAAGAACAGGCACGCAAATTTATTGTGAAAGATTTAACGATTAAAACACTTTCTAGACATTTTCATTTTATTAAATTGCTTTCTCTTTAATTAGAGTAGTATTTTTTAAAAATCAAATTTCTGGTCAGTTGCGTAATGGTGAGCAACTAATGCATTTATTGTGTTGCCTTGTAAAATATCACTTTTGTGTTCATATAATCTTTCATTTAAATTCCTTGTGATGTATTTCCTGTGATAATTGTTACAGGAAATAATGCAAATTTCTCCTTTAAGTTTTAGCTTACTACTATTTTGTTTTGTATTAATTAAGTCTTTTCATGTTTTTGACGTTGTTGTGACAGATTTTATGTGGAGTTTAGAGAAATTCTTTTCAATTGTAATCGTGATAGAGTTAATGGGTAAAACGATATGTTTTTGGATTCTTTGGATTTGTGAGGAAGGACTATTTTTCTATCATGAAATATTTTCTGAAAGTTTTGTTTCGTATTGGACGAGAAATAGGACATTGGAGGAATTATTTTATTGTCATTTCTTTTCACTATAGTCTTCTCATTCTCTTTCATACTAAGTAAACTTTAACGCCTTAATCACATTATCACTTTGGGCGAAATGATGAAAAAAAAATAGATTTGCTGACTAGTTTTCTTTTCCTCTCTCATCAGAGCTCGATCGAGAAACTGACATAGTGTGCACAACGGCTACAAGAAACATAAAGCGAAATAAGGCTAAGTGATACACATATATAAATCATGCATTGATACACGTGAAATTATGATAAAAACAGATCGTAAAGAGACAACTACATTTACCCTCATTTCTTTTAGTTGCTGTCCACAGTAATTGAATCGCTTGAAATTCAAATACTGTGTACAAGGCCAGCAATAACTGAGCAGTAGTAAATAACAAAACACGATATACCTACACATGGATAGCGGAGCGGGGACAACGTTTCGAGTAAATAAAGGGTTCAGGTCGAAATTTCCTGCCCGGATCGATAATCACCTGAAGAAGACCGGAGAGCCAGTCAGTTATGTGCCATATGTGATACACGCTTAGGTGATCATGTATCTTTCGATACATGACTGACGAGGCAGATTTTTCCCGCAGTAGGTTGCCATTTCTATCTGCGATAGACCTGTTGCAATCCAAAGCTATAGAACTCGGTTTGTCTTGCTATTTACCCATAGCTGGGTAGTGGGTGGTTGGTTTGAGAAGAGGATTCACACCTTTTCCAAGAGCATTAGCAGGTAAGTGAGTGTAATGGATTTGACTGGAATTCGATCTCGACTCTCCGATTCCTCAATCCGAGCCGCTATCCATTAATCCACCGTAAAAGTTGTAATAATGTCAAAGGGAGGAAATTATTCCGAATATAAATAATGATAAACCCCATATTTCAGAAATTCAGACAAATAACACAAGTGTACTCGAAGACAACGCTTATTTGTGGAACTGAATTTTGTTTTAAAGACAAAGCCAATGCTAATATTATACCTTTCCTTACAAGGGAAGTTCCTGCATTCATTGACCGAACAGACGATTTCACAAATCATTCGACTGTTTAATTGCGTTGTCTACGGTTTGAATACGTTTTTGCCAACACTTTTTTTAAAATTGATATTTTTTAATTTTATGTATTTGTATTTGATAAAATTTTGGTTCATATTTTTAAGACAAATTTTTAATATATTAGGTTGGCCAGAAAGTCCTGAGTCAGAAAGCAGAAAAAAAAATAACAAATCTTGTTCTTTGTCTGGTGGAATTTCCAAGGAGTACTGCATTTCGAGCTTGTTCCACACAGTCACGCCAACAACGTTATACGGCAAACTAAAGAAGGAGTATCCTGCTTTGTTCAATCGAGGTCGGGTTTTGTTTCAACAAAACAATGTGAGGTCACACAATACCAGGTTGACTAAAGTGAAGTTAAAACAGATGGATGGTGTTGAGATTCTTCCACATCCACCATTCAGTCCCGATGCTGCTCCGAGTGGCTATGGCTTATTCCGGTCAATGGCACACTTCCTCCGCGACCAGCAATTCTATACTTTTGATGAAGTGAAGGAAGCTCGTTTACAATTTGTTTTTATTCAAAGCCAGCGGACTGGTATCTGGAACAGATTCGGATGCTGTCAAAAGATTGTCGGGAATGATGGACTTTATTTCAAAGAGTAAATTTTGGTGTTGCTGCATAAAATTTTGTTATTCTCTTTCTACTTCCTAAGTGAGTAGGACTTTCTGGCCAACCTAATATCTACAGGTGAATAATTCGATAAACTGATTTCTGTGGCTTATATGGGATACTTATTTTCCCCAACATATGAGCGGTCGAACCCTGAATTTTCGCCTATCAGGTTGAACGGAATCACCAAGCGAATTGAGCGCCTACTGGAACTTAAGCTCAGCGAGACCTTAACTGCACACGACCCATCGCTAAAGATACAGGAACAATAGTCAGTTCCCTGTTATCGCTTACCTTTACAAGAACCAGATCAGGTCGAAATGGCGTAATTCTGTCATATATAAACAGGGACTGTCCAGCCTTCAGTCTTAATAGTCCAAATGCGCCTTGGCGGCCTTGTATGCGATTATTTTCCACCCTACCACGCGTTTCCCCACAGAAAAAGTTTGGCAAAATCTCACTACTTCATAGCTATTTTTATAGAACGTGTTCAGGCGAACTACTTTCTTCTTTATTTGCCGTGTTCCCTCAGAACTTAGCCAATCATGACTCTCCACAACTTCCTCCTCTTGTAGCCCTTAATAAATTTTGTCTGTTATTTCTCCTAAACCCTGTTCCGCTATCCACTTAAGCTCACTAAATATGCTATGGGTTGTTTCCCTTTGTCTCTTTTGCCTTCAATCTGTCCTGTGAGTATCAGATTTCCCAAGCCATCTTTCCTCATTATGTGCCATATAAACCTCAACTGTCACTTACTGATATTAAATACTTTCCTTTTTGTTTTCTGTAAAACTTCTTCATTGCTCGCATGTTCGTTCCATAGTATTCTCAGCGTCTTTTTAACAAGATTCCTTTGTTCCACCAGTTCCAAAATTTAAAATTAAGCACCGTCAGACCACGCATTGTCCTCATTCCCTTTGTATTTCATTGTTGAAATGTAAGTTTCACTTGAACAGCTTCTTCCCATCCACGAAACGCTACTTTGTGGAATCGACTCCCAAGAGAATGCTTCTATGACCACTACAATCTTAACCTGTTCAAATTTAGGCTTAACCGTTATTTTCCCGCACATATCCCCATAAACAATGCCTCTTAGCGCTTACTCTGTAACCCTTGAGCTCGTGTTGCTATTGGGCCTTGTACAGTGTGAACGCTATTATGAAAAAAAAAACGATATCTACCTCAGTCCTGCCTGTATCTATTCTGTTTTACCTTTACATATCCGTCTAAAAGAAATCCTAAAAATCGTTATATTTATCCTACTCCCTTCTGTTCATCTCTCTAGTACAGGGTGGGGGGTCACAGAGTAGATTGCGTGATGGAATTTCATTGAATGAGTCATGCTTGTATTCCTGAGTAATGTGTCATCACGGTCAGTGTATAATGAGTGGGTTAGGGACAATTTGTTGCTGAAAATTCATCACCGTAATTTTGTTTAATTAAAATATAATTGCTTAATTTGTGGGGCACATTTACGTTGCTTTAAAGGCTTAGTTGTTAATTACAATTTGTTTACCTGCATTAATGCATCTACCGTATATACTCGCGTATCATGCGAATTTTGAAGACATAAATTGGAAGCTAATTTTAAGGGGGGTCGCATCATACACGAGATATAAAATTAGCGTATGTACTGCTGGCCATAGCTACACCGTAGACCAAAATACACATCCATTTACTGTAGTCAAATTAGCTTTAGAATTAGGTCTTCAAAGGTCGCGAGTATGTACAGCAGATTAAAATAAAATGCGTACACTATCTCGATAGATTAAAATACTTACAATTGATAGATATGAGCAGATTAAAATTTTATATATATATATATATATATATATATATATATACAGACACACACCAAGATTAAAATAAAATGCATACACTAGATAGATAGATAGATAGATAATGTTGTAACCCAGGGAAGGTTACAGAATAGAATAATCACACGAAGGTTGGTAATGAACGATAATAATTAGGACAAGAACAC
Organism: Acanthosepion pharaonis; assembly: GCA_903632075.3. Lineage (NCBI taxonomy): Eukaryota > Metazoa > Mollusca > Cephalopoda > Sepiida > Sepiidae > Acanthosepion > Acanthosepion pharaonis. The sequence continues at coordinate 415,242 of CAHIKZ030001934.1, forward strand.
AACATGCAAGGTTCGCCAGCGGCGCGTAGAAGGAGTCAACTGCTAGAAGTAAGTGAATTCCACAATGAATCTCCAACTACAGGATACCTACCAGCTGCGCCACGCAGTCAGATGTGCAACAAGGCCAAAATTAATATGGGGTATTCCGAGCACGTAGTCTCGGCCAAAAATTCCCGTAGACCCCGTATAAAACGAGATCGAGTAGCTGTTTCCCGAGACGAAACTCTTCCCTTCGACAGAGGACCCTCTCTGCTCAGAGGGAGAGAGTTTGATCAGCGCAACTGGAGATGAATCTCCAACTGCAGACCCATATACAGTATTTACTACGGTAATTATGTGAATAGGGACATGCCCATTATCGCCCGTAGGTATGCTACAACAGATTGACAGATAAAAATAAAATATGCACAATTGTATATACTCGCGTATCATACGACTTTTGAAGACACAAATTTGAAGCTGATTTTAAGGGGTCGCATCATACACGAAATAGAAAATTAGCGTATCTACTGCTGGTCCTGGCCACGCCGCTGGCCAAACTATATATTCCTCTACTATAGTCAAATTAGCTTCAGAATTAGGTCTTCAAAAATTGCATGAAACACGATTATATACGGTAGTTCAGAAATTCTAAATTAGACATTTTCACCTTTACATTTTATATTTTACTGGGTGCGAGCATTAATTGAACATTTCGGTGGTGTATAAAAGAGTTTGATACTCCCGCTCTAGCAAGCATTTCAACGAATGAAAATATTTCTTTGTAGCGATAATTAGTTTAAAATATTCTTTTAGTACGTCACATGTTTTTGTCATTAACCCTTTAAGGCCAGAAGCGCCCAAATGCACCTGCAAGTTTCATACGCTTACAGTTCAGGAGCAACTGAATGCGCCCACAATTAGCATGCACGGAATTTCAATACACAAACTTAACACCAATCATATAATCAACTCGAGGCGCTGAAAATCTGCGAAGCTGTATCTCATAATTTTAAGAACCAAAGGGGTTAAAAGCCAAGTTTGTTTTTTCTTCAACGCTTTTTTTTTTTAATTTATTTCCTCATTGCAAGCTGGAATGATAGTTTGGTTTTGACCTGCTCGAAAACGATATTAAATTTCCGGGGTGTATAGTTTCATTGGATACTGGAAGATAAGCGGCTGTGCAACAAACCGTAGAAATTACTTTTACATCTTTTAATGTCTTCTTGCAGGCTGACGACAACTTAATTTTACTTTCAGATTATACCCTTAGAAAATTACTTGGCGCTTGCTTTCTTTTCTGAAAATATCTATTGATTACATTCCATCTACTCCCCCTCCGGCGACATCAGCAGCAACGCCGATTTTTCAACACACATCTGGTTCGTCCTTCTCTCTGATTTCCCTACACGCCTTTCAGTTTTCAATTACTTCCCCTGAATACTCGTCTGCAGCTTCAGGAACTGTGACGCCTCGTAATGCCGAATGCTAAAATAGGTCGGCGTAACAAGATTTATTTCTTATATGCAGTAGCGTTTCCCGTTTGCAGGGTAAATAAACTCCAGTAACCTTTAATTTGAAACAAGGCCAATTTTCTTTTTCTGGACATTACTTGAAACAAACTTATGAACATAGAATCAATTGCTAGGTCAGCTGCTAAGAAGTTTGGTTGCCTGTATCGTGCTTGACAAGTTTTCGTGCCAGAAGCTATTTTACATACTTATTAGTCTATCGTTTGTCTTTACTTTTAATATTGCTGCCACATCTAGTCTGGTGCTTCTGTTATATATTTATATATTCTTGAAAAGAATTAAAAGAAAAATCTGCAATATAATTAGTTCTGACATGGCATCTCACCTTGAGCCACTTTCACGTCACCGCAAAGTAACTTTCGCGTGACTTTTCTATAAATAATTTCATGGTAATTATTTTGATGAACTTTCCTGTATAGTACCTAGATTTTATGAATTTAAGCGCAGAACCAGATTGGCGGTAAGGTCTCATCATTTTACAGTTGAAATGGCTAGATGCAACCGTAAGTTCTATGCTGACAGTTTCTTCTATCGCACTTATTCCGCTTTCTTGCTTTCCAGACAATTTTGATCTTCAAAAATTTAAATGTAATGTCAATCGTTTTTTTTTCTGTCTTAATTCATGTTCTTTTATGGTTCTCTCGCCATAATAGATTTTATTTTTCGCATATATTTTGACAGTGAACCCTTGCATCTTACTGGGTTTGTTGCCTTGCTGTAGATGGAATGATTAAGCGCTCAGTATCAATGATGCAGCTCACATATTTAGTTGGATTGATATATATGTACTTTGGTTGGGCACCTTGAGGTGGCGTAATGGTCAGCAAGCATGTCTCGCTAGAACAATTACGACTGAGTAGTGAGTTCGATTCTCACTGGATGCCCCATACATCCGGCCTTGTGCCACATCTGAGCTACGCTTGGAAAATCACTATATATGTACTTTGGTTTTATTTACAAATGTCTCAAACAGCACCACCTTCTAAAATTATACAAAAATCAATATTTTTCGATTCTGACAAATGCCGTGTCACGAGAAAGTTCTAATGAATGTTTATCTACAACAAATTACTCAAAAGTATTATTCTCTTTTTTTTACGTGCGGGTCAGTTAATTTATGTAGTTACGTGAAATGTCACGGAAACTTACCCAGTTTCGTGGAACCTTCTGAAGCAACAGATCTAGAAAAATGGATTTTATTTATTGACTATATTAATGCTTAAATGTATTTCTATGCGTCCATAGATATGTTTACGTTTCTCTTTTTAATCATTTCCCTCTAAGCAAGGAAATAAAGTCAATAAGACGCAAGAGTTTACTGAGAGTTAGAGAATATGAGAGAAAAAAGACATTAGATAACGATTGTCATTGCATTTAAAATTTTGCTGTTCGTAGTATAAATACAGTGTCAAATAGATCCTTGACTTCTTATAGAATAATCTCTCTTGTGCGCTTACGTCATTGATAACAGCGTTCTGTGACGTATGGGAAAAAAGCCCGACATCAGTCACAATGCATTGAAACAATTTCAAATGAGACATTTGTAAATAAAACCAAAGTACATATATGAAGTCAGGAATCTGTTTGATACTGTATTTTAATTATGAACAGGACCTTTTTTCTAAGAAGGGATTTTGAAAATCTATATTTTCGATTCGAACTAATTCTGTGGATTCGAAGTTTTATGAATGTTAATCTAGAAAAATTATTCCAACCGAAAATTCTTCCCTATTTTTACGAGCGGACATGTCAATTTAAATAGCGCCAATTTTACCTTGAGACTTTCTGAGATGAGATGAGATGAGATATTTTTTATTAGAAATAAAATTTAGATGATTAGATTCTACTTAGCTCTCTCTCCATATATATATATACGAAGGTAAAAATCACTTAGGGATAGGATAATGGATATTTCTAAAGTATTACGGTAGGCAATTTATTTTACCTAACTAGGCTTAAATAGTTTTGGAAATATATTTTTTATGATAATCTAAATACATTTTATTGTTATTTTTATTTTCGCTCTACGGTTTCAGCCCAAATCAAATCATCCTCCGCTGCATAGAAAATATTAAAGAATAAATTTCAGGAAAATTTACTTACTTCCAATAGATTATTTTATTTTGCCTGAGGCTAGCAGCCACCGGATAATCGCACCTTTTGCCAATTACACACTATGTATTGCGACTAAGCAATAACTAATGGCTACATTCTACTCACGATACATTGGTACATCACAGAGTAGGTTTTATTCTAAGTACATTCGAATTTGTTACTAATAAAAAATCAAAGGTTGCAGTTTAGATGCAACTTACGTTATTTACATTCCGGAAAGATAAATTAGATGTTCATACTTTCTGACTTGTTTAGAGCGTTGATCTTTTATGTGCCATGTCCCTTCAGGGCGTGGGCGATCATGGCACTCCACAACTTCCCATCATTTGTAGATCTTAGTAAAAGTTTTTTTTCGCTTTTAACGACACTATCACCCACTCAGTTTCACTATCAATTCGCATAAGCTCTTCTGATACGCGAATTACAGTGCCAAGAAATAATAACATAATCAAGATGTTACAATTCAAAACTACTTCAAATTAAAGGTTAGAAAAGAAACCCCTATCATTACTGTAAAGAGTTATAACAGCTACTGGACTTGAGAAACGTATTTTCCCGAAAAATTGTTTTAAGAGAAATAGAATATATAAATTTCAACCGGCAGTAGTGCTGGCATTTCCTCAATGAATCCCGAATATTTCCTTATAAGGAAACAGCTAATACTCTCATTAATATTTATCACATTTATCTTTATTTTGTTACTTAGGTACAAACAATATAAGTTGTCTCAAGGTTCCTTCATCTGATTATTATCAACACCAATTCGAACGTTTTATGCCATCCTCTTTTAAGGATGTAAGCGATCATGAATCTCCACAAATTCATATCTATTCTAGTAATATGTGTCACCTTACTAACCTTCCCTATTCCACTATTCATTTGTTTTGTGATGTCAACGAACACGCGTTGCCACTTTTGTAATGTCAACGAATACTCTTTGTCACTTTCGTAATGCTCGTTGTAGTAGAGACTTTGTAATCGCAGATACAACTATAGTAACGCCGTTGAAGAATACTGATGTCCGACGCCGTTGAATATCACTCGCACTAATAGTACTTGCTCGATAATACTCGCTCGAAAAGTAGCCACCGAATAAAGATCCGAATAGTAATCTGTATACTGATCACCATAGAGAAATAGTATAGTCAATAGTATAGAGAACAGCGATCCGTATAGTAATAGATGATAGTGTAGAAAGAGTGATTAATTAGACCCCACTTTAATTCCCATATATGCATTTCCTTTGCCATCACGTGATCTATTTATTCAAAAAAAGATAGCTTGTGTTTGCTCTTTGGTGATCTGTGTTCAAACACCAGTGTTGTCAACGACACTTTCTTCCTAAATAACAATTTGCTAAGGTTGTTTGATACGTAACTCATAGTTTCGTTATGACTTTTATACCATCAATATATCCTGTGAGTTTCAAATTCTCCGAGCCCCTTTTCCTCATTATACGCCACTGAAATTTTAACACTCACTTTCTAATTCTACAAGTTTAAGTGTCCTTTAAATTTGCGTTTTTACTGAAACTTCCTCGTTGCTTATATACTCCGTCCATGGTATTTTCCGCATTTTTATGTAGACCTACATCTTTCCCTTCAACACGTGGGTTATCATGGCGACGATATTTAAAGACTGTGTGCGAAACGGTGTCTATTGACAAGTTCGTATGCGAGGTAATCAGAAAATATGTTGTTGCGGAGTGTAATTAATTGAAGACCAGATCTGTATGCACGTACAACGATTGAGTAACGGGTTAATGCTTGATTAGTTTGGGGGATTTTACGTCATATCCACCCCCGGCTAGGTTTCCTTATATCGAAATCTTTTAATTATTATATTTAAGTCTGCAAATTTTATTTGGTTTGGGGTAATAAATATTGTGTTAATGGTCATAATGAGAAGCCACGATTGTCCAAGCGAAAATGATCAGGTTATTGAATAACTGGGCCCCCATAAAAGAAATGAATATCTACTAATAATTTCAAATATGTGTTAAAATACGGTGTTCTTTATTTGTTGGTTAATAAAACATCAATTCAGGTATGATCAAAGGTAGAAATTAAAAAAATAATTTTAGTGGTCTGAGAATATAAAATAACTCAGCGTGAAAATATATCTTTTTACATATCACGCCCTCCATAATAAATTAAAAACTGCAAGTTGCCAAAGTCAAAAAGGTTTACTGCAGAGGAAATTTCAGTCAGTTATGTGCCATGCATGATACACATTTAGGCGATCATGTATCTTTCGATATATCATTGACGAGGCAGATTTTTTCCTGCAGTAGGTTTTCATTTTTTCTGCGGTAGACCAGTTGTAATCCAAGACTATAGAACCTGGTCTGTCCTGCTATTTATCCATAGCTTTGGGAGAGAGAAGACGAGGATTCATACCTTTCCCAAGGGTATTAGCACGTAAGTGAATGTAATGGATTCGACTGGAATTCGAACTCGGCTCTCCGATTTCTCACTCCGAGCCGCTATCCAACAGAGAAACGATATCGCAGCTCCGGGATAGTCATTGAAGCCGAGATAAAAGAACTACAAAGTTTAAACAGATCTTTTATTCTGCAAGTATATTTAAAAATATCAGCAGACACGACAAAAAGCTGCTTTTATTTCTGTTACCCAGTAAATCAAACCCGACATTGATTTGTTTTTTATTTTTTTACGGCTTATCAACCCTTTGTGGGTTATTTAAAGCCTAAACATATTTTAGATTATAAGAATATTTATTTTTTCGCGAATGAATATTGCATTAACAATTATTTTTTTAGAATAACAATGATTTTTCCAGATACAAGCCTTACTATTTAACCCATATCTGAGAGGAGGAGATGGATACATGCCTCTCCCAATGGTATTTGCGTGTAAGTGAATGTAACGAAGCCGACTGGAATTCGAACTCGGCCCTCCGTATTCTCATTTCGATCCACTATCCATTACATCCCCAACGTTTTGACGAGTCAGCTGGAGATTATAAGCGTGCTGCAAGTCTGAATGGGAAAGCTTTTTTTTGTTTGTTTGTTTTTTTAAAGACGAAACATATTTTCTTTCCTACAAGGCAGCTACTTCGTCTTATGGGAATAATAACTGTGAATGATTGGATCAGTCGTACAATTGGGAAGATACAGACAATTCGATTACAACCAAACGAAACTGATTACAAACCAAAAACCATATAGATCAACAAAAGAACAAAGTGCTTTGGGATCGCCAGGCACTGGGTAACAATCTAAACCTCGAAGAAAAGTCATGATTGTAACATATAACACTAATTAAATGCTTTAGTAAACGTTGGACAACGAAGGAATACGATAGTGACGGTAAAATACTGGTTGCATGTGTGCTGAGCGTAGTGGTTATTGGCGCGGAAAGCGGTGTTGATTTGTCGAGTTCGCTTAAAAATACCTTTCCTAGTTTTGAAACCATTTCTTCTTCCATAGCTTTAGGTTAAGAAATTGTCTAAGTAAAGGATTCAATTCTGAGCCCCTAACTATTTAGGTGTAAGGCTAGAAACTCTACCCTGTAAAAAAAATAAAAAAAATAAATAAATAAAGATAGAACGGAAACCTTAGTAGTGGAACCTAGCGTAGTGAAGCTGTGACCTATTGGTAGTCTACGGTGTTAACAAAAAATATATATTGTATGAAACGGTATATCAACACTTGTTGGTTTACCGTATATATTCGTGTATAAGTCAAATCTTTGTATAGTGTAACACCTAAATTTTGTACGAAATTTACCCCTCATGAAAAAGATAATTGTGGAAAGAGCATCCGGTAACCACAAAATGCAGGATTATTGACCTCCTCAATATATATATATATATATATATATATATATATATATATATATGTGTGTGTGTGTGTGTGTGTGTGTATAATGCGACCCCTTTATTTTTTAGCGTAAAAAACTTATTACAAAAGATCGCACTATATTAGAGTATATACGGTATTTAATTTCAAAATCATTTTTTTTTAATATTATTTTTTTTATGAGTCTATAAATATTTAATTGGTTCAATCATAGCAAAAATTGCTTGTTTACTTTTGGGCTTATAGGCAAATATTGGTTATTCATATTTCAGTCTGAATGTGTGCGTAGAGTAGCGGCTATCAGCGCGTTAAAGGAAATCAGTTCAAAATAAAACAAAGTTAGTTGCGTTCACTTTCGCACACATAGCCTCGTTAAAGATATGTCTTCATCTCTTCTCCTTCCAGTTATAGGTTTTTAGTATAGGAAACTACAAGCCCTAACCAATTTGCAATCTAATGCGAAAAGTATATTTTAAATGTTTCTTTGGGATCCTTCATTCAACGAACCCAAGTTTTTTTTTTATTGTGTTTCACCCAGTACAACGCGCAGGGCCCAATCGAAGTAATGGGTTACGTTAAGGGCTAATTTATATCGATAGGAGCGGAAGATAATGGTTGATTCTAGACTTGAACAGATTGAGGTTGTAGTGATAGGGGAAACATCCTTTTGGGAGTCTGTTCCACAGTGCAGTGGTTCGTGGGAAGAAGCTGAGTGGAACTTCACGCCAATGGAATACAGAGCGAATGTGAGTGGTTTACTACTATATAAATGGCATGGCGGATCCTAGCCGTGAATATTAGACCTGGTGGAACCAAGGAATGCAGTTCATCCAAGCACTTTTCATGGTAGTAATGATAGAGCAGTTAGAGACTTGTCACATTCCGCCTGTGAGAATTCCGATAATTCTTCAACAAGGATTCGGAGATGCTTTTGAACTCAAACAAGACAGGGAGGACTGGGAAGCTCCCGTCAAAATATAGCAACAGTACACCATTTTGGGTCCGATCTGGCTCTTATAAAAGGATTATAGAGGATAGTTTAAGAAGACAGTGGAGCAGTGCAGGGAGCAGATCATTTTACATGCATCAATAGCGATAAATCTTATATAAGAGAACCACTTAAGGTCAGGTGTAAATTTGAGAGTACGGCGGAAGTCCAGAATTTTGTAGAAAATTAAGTAATCTTTAGTGTCGAATGAACTGACATAATTTAGTAAATAGAGAGAGATAAAATTTAGTTTTAACGTTTAAAGAGATTTACTTTTTGTTTTATTTAAAAACTGAATCAGCGTCTTTCACGTCTGAGAGCTGTTATAAAAAAATAACGGCATTTTTTTTTACAAATTCTGTTTGCTTAAAATTCATCGACATTTATAAATCGTAATATGAAAAGATGAAAGAATTATTTGTCTGTAAATCTAAAACCAGAAAATTATCGTTTCAATAATCCAGTTATATAAATACTCTCTTTTAGGTGTTTCTTTTCAATTTAATCTCCGGGATGAAAAGTAAAAAAAAAAAAAAAAAAAAAAAAAAAAAATATCTTTCTTGAAAAGCAAAATAATAATTGATTTCAAAAGGTTGTTTATAAGTCGAGAACATTTTAATGTCTTGGAAATGAGTGCGTGTATGTAAGGTGGAGCGATACAACATTTAAGTGGCTTTTTAGTTAGGAATAATTCAGAATGAAAGAAAATTTGTAGATTCTTTCATTTCTTATTTTCTCATTAATATTATTACAAATAAGAAAAAAAAAATCTCCTTAGTACTGAAAAGATGGACGCAGAATATGAAACGTTATCAAAAACAATGATGAAGACAAAAATCTAACATTAGTACATATGCCAAAATTTATATCACCTAGCATTCAACATAGTTTTCCTTTTTCGAATATTTTTGAATGTTCTCTAATTCAAATTTTATGCATGGAATCATCTTTTCGCAAAGATACCTTTGTATGTGTATACATACATGTTTCTCAATAAATTTTTACATCTACCGTTGATAAATTTCCCCAAAGGAACAAAAGAACGAACAAAAATTTGTCTGTGTGTAGTTTATGCCTTGTAGAAAAATTAGAACTAGAATTAAAACATTTAAATAACCCTAGCCTATGAAACAAGAGAAATGAAATAATGAAATGTGAAATAACTTTTTATTTTAAAGCTTCATAGAACATTTGTTGTGGAGTTATTTCGTAGTGGAGACTTGTATTTGTACTAAATCTGTCCTAAAATAGGTTCGACATACAAAATGTTTGGAACATGATATAATAGGTATTACGCAGAGTACTCTTGTTGTGGTCGCTGATTACTGTCGTATTCGACTAACTGTCGACTACTGTCGTCCGACATCGACTGACCCTCGTTTCTCTTACTACTCCTACTTATATCCTTTCAAATTAGTCCATAGTTCTTCGACGTTTGTTGGATTCTTTTTCCTTAGCTCTTTCATTTAGTAACTTCCAGACATTTTCAATAGGATTCATGTCTGGGCTTTGAGCAGGCCACTCCATAACAGTAACATACTCCTCAGAAAGAAATGTCTTAACAGAATTCACTGTGTGACATGGCGCGTTATCTTGCATAAATACAGCTGGTTGATTAATTGCAGTTCTCAAATTTGGAGCAACAGGTTTATTCAGTATCTATTTGAATACAGCTGCGTTAATTTTACCGTGTAGCCTAACAAGAGGTCCCGTACCAGCAGATGAAATCAAGCCAAACACCATCTCACTACTTCCTCCAAATTTAACGCTGCTTTTAGTGCACTGATGAAAATATCGTTCCTAGGACTTCGTCAAACGAACTTTCTCCCGTCACAACCGAACAGGTTAAACTTTGACTCATCACTGAAATGAATACAATCCCACTGTTCTTCTGTCCATATGACGTATTCAATGGCAAATTTCAATCGGCTCATTTAATTCTTTTTAGAAATGTAAGGCTTCGTAGAGGCTACTCGACTGTTCAGATTTATTTCATTAAGTCTTCGAGAAATAGTGTGCCTTGATATTTTAATGCCAAGGTTAGCATTAGCTCTTTTAGACATAGAAAGCAAATCAATCCTTTTTTAATTCATTACCAATCCATCTGTCTTCCCTTGCAGTAGTTTTTCTAGGCCTGCCAGGTGGTTTCTTGGCATCACATGACCCAGTTTCCTCAAGTTTTCTTAAAATACTATGAATAACACTTTTAGATTTCCCCACACTCTTTCACATATCCCCAATCGAGAGTTTATCTTTATTACGTAACTTGACTATCAGTTTTCTTATTTCCAATGACGTCACAGATTTTTTTCGCCATGTTTACAATGCAAGAGCCAGTAAAGAGCCGGTGTAATTTAGTAAAATAACCCTATTTTATATTCTTACCCTAAAAAATTGTCAATAATGCAAAATAATTATTAAATTTTATGGATTTATTTAATTGTTCTGATGTTTTTGATCATCTATTTTTTTCGAATGTTGTATATTTATTCTTATAATTTTATCAAAATAAGTTTATTGAGCTTTATATTTTGGAATTCTATAATTTACCTTTATATCCTTATTTTTCCTTGATAAAATGTTCTTTGAAGCTTTAAAATAAAAAGTTATTTCATATTTAGACTTTTTCTTAACATCGTTCTAATCTTTATGCTCTCTACTATATATATATATATATATATATATATATATATATACACAAAGATATTCAATCTTTAAAAGGCTCAATAACCACTCGAGTTAGTGGGTTACAGAGTCGTATACCGTTTACGGAGATATGTTGTGATGATAACAGTTAACCTGAACAGGCTAAAATTGTAGTAATCGATGGGCCATTCTCTTCGAAATCGGTTCCAAAAAGCAGCGGCGCGTAGGAATAAGCTGTTCGTGTAGAACTTACATCTCAGAAATGGAATACGAAGCGAGTGAGAGTGATTCGTACAATGTGTTTATTATGGCGGATCTTGGTCATGAATGATAGAATTGGTGGAACTAAGGAACAAAGTTCGTCTGAACACTTTCGATGGAAGCAGCGACAGAATAGCGAGAGACTTCATCATCATCATCCTTCGACCACTCTGTGGTTGGTCGGAACTCCATTGACAATGCCTTTCCACACTGCTCAGTCCTGCATTGCTGTATAGTGTATAGTATAGTGAATAGAGTAGAGAATAGCAGTCCGTATCGTAATAGAGGATAGAATAGAAATGGCGATCCGTACAGTAATAGAGGTAAACTAGAAATGCGATCGTTTAGATATCACGCGACTTCCTACTTATACGTTTCGTCTATGGTTACGTGATCTACTTAATTCAACAATGGGATCGCCTGTGTTTGCTCATTAGCGATCTATGTTCCAAATCAAGTGTGGGCAGCGATACTTTATTCCTATATACCAACTGTTAAACCTAGGTCAGTGTTTAGAAATAAAAGAATGAATTGCAGGTTATGAGTATATGATGAATCAATAACGGTTGACCCTTGACTTGAAGGGTTAAGGCAGTAGTAATCGTAGGAGTATCGTCTTTGGAGTCTGTTGCACAAAGAAGCGGTTATTTGAAAGATGCCAAGGTGCAAATTCCTTCTGCCCAGATGGAGTAGGAAATAAGTGAAGAGGATTTGAAACTGTGTATGCGGTATGGTGGATCCTATCTGTAAAGGTCTGAACAGGGGGAACTAAAGGCAAATGGTCGTCTGAATATTTACCATGAAAATGGCAGTGGGGTTGTGGTAGACTTGCGACTTTTCGCCTGCGGGAAAGGGACTGTAGTGGTGACAATATTTCATTGCGCACAAGGCGGCGTAAGCGATTTTGAACGCTTTGAATTTAAAACTGAAAAAGTAAACTATTCCATCACCTCTCCCAAGAGATCATGGCAGTTTTATTTCTGTTGATGTTTAACAGTTATTTTTTTTAAATAGCAGCAAAATTCAACAAACATATATTTTTATTGCTTCAAACGTAGATTTTTAGTAGATACCCATATTTTAGCAGACGATCCGTTTTATTTTAAACATTACTTCGCCTGCGAGGTTGAACACTTGAGAAAACTTATTAAAGAAAATGTGCCCTTCGGCAGAATTCGAACATATGCCGTCCTTTCGCCATCTGATCTACTTGGTTACGGAGAGCTTCAATGTCAGGCAAGGTTGATTGCCTTTAAAACACACATTTTCTCAGGTACCGAAACGTAAACAAAGCAATTTCTAAACAGTTAATATGTTTAATCCTACGCACATATATTTTTTTCTAGTTTCAACATTTTCTATAAAGATTAGGCCATTAATCCATATTTCTAAAGAAGCTCCACGTTGAGTCGTTCGAATACTTATGTGAAAATAAATATAAAGAATTATTGATAATTATGAAAATAATGTAATATTGTGAATTCTATCTTATCAGTTTACGCATTAAACTGTTTTGCGTGAATTCTAATTGAGTAAATAAATATCACTGAATCAAATTAGGAATTATTAATTAATAATACAGAAATATTTTCTGAGTTGAATATAAGGACAAAAAGGAAAAAAAAAAGAACTGTTTAGAGAAAATGTGCGTCTGTGGACTTAGTTCATAAGAAACCAAAGTGTCCGGTTATGTTGTCAATATATATGGTAAATATAGGAGACAATCTGGAAATTCAAATTGTTTTCTAAATTCGTTTATACATTTCCTATTATGTTGGTTTACATCCACTTTTACTTAAACAGACATGCATATATATATATATATATATATATATATATATATATATATAAATAAAATGGGAGATTGCTATAGAATATAGATTTATTCACCATTTGAATTTCCAGCGTTATGAGCATTATTATATCCGTGATATAATAACACCGTAGTTCACGGCATAACGGAATGGCTGTAAGGGAAAATAATAACAAACAAGAGTGGGTCTCAGAGAGTTATGCAAATGTGTACCACGCGTGTAATAATATATCAGATATATCTACACAGCGAAGCAGAGTGTAAAAAGAAACAAAAACGGTTAAACATATAATATGGAGATACCCCTGTGTCCGCAGAAGCCATGGTTAAGAATACAGACAGATCCAAACGAGCCAGATTCGTCTATGTCCCACGCAACAGCGAGTTTTGGGTTTTCCTAAATTGGGAACTGCGAGCTGGAATTTCGTTCTAAATCTGGGAAAGATATAAAAAAAAGCGAAACTGAAACTGTAACATGGACTTGCGAGAGAGAGAGAGAGAGAGAGAGAGAGAGATCTAGCCACTTCACCACTGTACGGGAGGGGTGGAGGCTAAAGAAAGCAGCCGTTCTGTTCAGCTGCTGAAAACAAACCGATTTTGACTGCCGCTTTGGTTAGTGCATAGAATCACGTCACTAAGTGGATCTTATATTACCCACGTGACCTATCGCCACCAAAAGGATATAAACACCTTTTGTATCTGTATCTCTCTCTTTTTTATATATATATATATATATTACAATGATGTTCAAGCAGTACATACCCCAGACCCACACAATGTATAGTGTTAGAGAATAAGAGGCACATTTTATGTGCATATGTGGCAAAAGTAACAGTTAGCACTAGACTTGAAAAGATTAAAATACTAGGTATCGGGGAAGCGTTCTATTGGGAGTCAGTTCCACAAAGCAGTAGTTCGTATGAAGAAGCTGCTAGGGTGGAACTTACATCTCACTGGTGGAATACGTAGGGAATGGGGGTAGCATGGCATGTCTTAGTTGTGAAGGTCATAACTGGTGAAGCGAAGGAATGTAGTTCGCCTGACCACTTTCCATGGAAGCAGCGATAGATCACCAAGAGGCTTACAACTCTTCATTTGTGTGAAATGAGTTGTCGGGTGGAAAATAACATGTACCTTGCAAGGATGCAGAGACAGGTTTGGATTCTATCAAAACAGGTAAATGAATACTGAACAACTCCTGCCCATTTATGGTAACAGTACTCCATTTTGAGTCTGATTTCACTCTTGTAAACGCAGAAGAGATGATAGCAGAACGATTCGGTTGGAGCGGTTTAGGGAACTGACCATTTTTCCAGGATCTTTAGCGATGGATCGTATGTACGTGTTTCACTTGAGGTCTGGGTTGACTTTAAGTCCTAATAGGGATTGAAGGCATTGGGGCCTCGCCGAGTAAATACCATTTAATCGCGATTGTTCTGGATTCGAACGGCGATGATGGAATGTATATATATATATATATATATATATATATATATATATATATATGTGTGTATATATATATATATATATATATATATATATGTGTGTGTGTGTGTGTGTATATATATATATATATATATATATATATGTTTTGTGTGTTTACCCTTTAGCATCCTCTTTCGCATAGTGCAATTTTCAAAAAATGCGTCTGTTTCATTTTGATGCTTCCCATCTCTACATTTCTTTGTCGCTTATTTTTAAAACATGCAACTCCCATTTTATGGAGGGTTATCGCCTAGTCCTGTGTGTTGGAAGAAACTGGGTGATAGCTTTTGAACAGAAATAAACACAACAATCTGCTCTATTTAGATATATTTAATATCCAAATAAGGAAAAAAAAAGAACTGTTTAGAGAAAATGTGCGTCTGCGGACTTAGGTCATCTTGTCAATAGCTCTTATAAAAGGAGAAGTCCTTTTCAGTACTCGGTTGATTTCTTTAGATAGTAGTAATTTTTACAAGAGGTTAGCCATAACCTGATACTTCTGATTAGGCTTGTATAGACGGAGTAGCTTTGCTGAGTGCTACCTGAGTGTAATGATGAAAGAAAAAGAGTGGTTGATCTTTGAATTTGATACTTATATAACCATGGTCACATGACTCCTACAGAGTCAATGATTGGTATTTTCTTTAGCCATTCATCATCTTCATTATATTTTGTGTTTGATCATTCTTGTTTTCCGACTGATTATTCTAAATTCTAATAAAAGAAAAAAAAATAGAGCATGGGAACGTTCAATTATAACAAATGCACATTTTGAAATTCGTTAAGAGTGAAACAGGCTGGTAAAGGGTAAATAATAAAAAAGTGCTTTATGTCTATTAAAAAACCTCTTTTAAAAAGTATTTTAAATAGAGCACTTTTTTTTAGATAAGAAAAAGATTATGCAAAATATATATCTCTCATAAATTAGCATTTAATTAAATTTTCACTCATGTTCATGATTTTATATCAGACATCCAAAACACGGCTATTAAAATATGACAAATATATACGAGATTATTCTAAAATACTATCGAGCATAGTCTATAAAAAAAAAAATTCTAACATTAAATGTTTCACTACAGCGTAGTCCTGGGTATGACGGTAACTAAATCCGGCAAATTGGAGGTTTTTACGAGCTTGGAACCACCTCTTAATTGGTGTGGTTCGCAGGTTCACCCTGAACTGATGGGGTAGCCCCTGTTAGCATCTCAGCTATGAGTAAAGTGAGCCAACAAACAAAACTATGAAAGTATAAAAATGTATTTCTAATAGTAAAAAAAACACCAATACATTTTTATCTAAAATATTTCAACAGTACATATTTATAATAAAATTTCCAACAATACGCACATACTAATAATCTGTAGTGACTTCACCCAAATACTAAAATACTACGAAACAAACAACATGAAAGAAGTCCTTCATTACATTAAGCCATATAATATCCAACAATTCATACGGTATTCCAAAATATAACTTCAACAAAACTAACAAATATCACCGCCTCGAGTAATCATGTCCGTAGAAACATGTGTATGCAAAAAAGTTGAATATCCTCTACCATGTACTCAAATGTGAAAGCAGAATAACATATATCATATTTTTATTACTTCCAAGCTCCGTATATTTCGTATATTTCATAAATTAATATGACGTAAAGCATTCAAATCAATCAATTCAATACAGGGAACAACAACATAAAACGCTTAAAAAATTTCCTATTTTCGTTCTCAAGCGTCTCCTGTTTTGTGATTTCTAACGTTTTTTTTTTTTTAAATATTTACATAAGATCTCTAACGTTTCTAAAATGTCATATTGAAGCTTAAAAATCTTATATCTATGGCACTAACAACATCAACCCATATCTTCCTTGCGTCAGTTTATAATAATGCTTTCTAAATTCTTTTTTCTCCATATATTGTAACTCTTGATTGAATTCACCGTTTAGAAATACCAGAAGCTGTAAGCTCTGATGTGCGGATGAAGAAATTGATAATGAGTCTGAATTGATAATCGGTGAGCCGTGCTCGAATTTCACTAGGATTCGTTATATTCACCTCTGAGCACTTTTGGGAAGTTATGAATTCACATCTTCTCCCTCAGTCTTGCATCACTAAAATAATTATTATCGCAAAAAATAAATAAAAATTGTATGCAAGACATTGACATTTCGGCATTATGAGATATTATGTGTAAGTGAATATAACAAACTCAATTGGAATTGGAACTTAGCTCTCTGACTTCCAATTTCGAACCGTTATCCATTTCACCATTTGCATATCCAAACTTACAGCACCTGATATTCCCAAGAAGTCACTCATCTAAGTACAGGCCAGGCTTGACGTTGCTTAACTTAGGTTATATTACAGGAACCGATATTTAAACGTTATTTGGCCGTAAGCCTGTAACCCAACTAGAGTTGCTCTCATGCCTTGTATTGGCGAAATTTAGTAAAACTCAATAAATATAGAAATTTTTAATGTTACTTTTAAACTCTCTCTCTTTATATATATATATATATATATATATATATATATATATATATATATATATATAAGACTGAGAATAACACGATTTTTTTTGTGGTGAAATGATGACTGAGGGGAAGAAACAAGAATTCTTCTACTATTATCCTAATGTATCTTGTCTGGTCTGTGTGTGCGCATGGTCCGTCTAGTGATTTCAACCATTATGTGTGTATGGTGTGTGTAAAGTCGTGATTTGTTTAGTGTTGTTTTAAATTTGTCTATGAAGTTTTTTCTTCAATTTGTAGGTAAGAGTAATTACTGTATAGATTTCTTTATAATGATATAATATATAGTATATATGTATGTAGAACGAATATATATATATATATATATATATATATATACACACACATACTAGAAAAACAAACATACTAGACGGACCACACATGAACCCTAAACAGCATACAAAGTGTGTATGTATATGTACTATTACCTTGTAATAAAACAATATATATGTATGGAAAAGGAATATTATATATTTTATTTCGATCCTAGCTTGAGGTAGCCAGACGTCTAGTCACACTGATGAGCTGTGATACAGCGAAATCGTCTGTCTGTGGATGAGTATATATATATATATATATATATATATATATATATATATATATATATATATATATATAAACATACTAGCAAATACACACACGCACAATTCAGAAAAATGGAGAATGGTTTAAATAAATACAGAGGACATGAAAAGTTAAGAACAAAAATCTCATTCCGTACCCTTTTTTGACCAATCCTAATCGTTTTATTTCCACTTAAGCAAACGCATATTTTTTCCGCCAGTCCAAGAATTTGGATTACTACCACACACAAAAGACAATGGTAAAACATCAGAAAAATTGAATTCCTTTAAATGATATGTAGATATAACCATTCTTCGCCTGACGATGGTTACAAGCCCCGAAACCTGTGTAGCAAAAATATATAAACTAAAGTATAATATATAAAATCCACATTATAACAAAAAGCTTGTGGCTTCTTTTTTCTCTTTAAAATATACACTTATTTTTCTTGCTGGAACAACTATAATCACTCCCATATATATATATATATATATATATATATATATATATATATGTGTGTGTGTGTGTGTGTGATCTGTACATTTAAGTTTAAATAAGTTGAACTATAATATATATCCACGATTTCACAAATTTTAATTTTCGTCAGTGCGCTTTCAATTTATTGCGTTATCATTATTACAGTGAAATTACAGTAATTGATTCAATATTAGAGCGCTATCAAGCATTTTCTTAATAAAATTTGTATGGTTTCCATTGATAAGCAAGTGTATGTTGCCTAAGTGAAAGATATAAAACCCGAAGGCTCAGGAAGAAGAAACGATAAGGAAGTATATTTTACGTCGGTGATTGATTTTAAATTAACTCACCGTTCATGGATAAATAAAAGTATAAAAAAAGACTTTGTAATCAGTTTATTTTGAAGTAACCCACTGGACAGAAGATATCAATCAAGTCTGTTCCCCATTGTTTTTTTCTTTTCTGTTTCTTGTTTTTATCCTAATAATTGGTTTTTCTTAATATTAGTGGTAGCGATGTCATTGTCTGCGGGTCATTTTAATGCCCCCCTTACGTTTTATTGTGTTGGCGGGGGTTGGGAATGGGTCTTCAATTCTGTCGCGTTATATAAGCCCATCGAAGCGAATTATCTAACCTTTGCGAATTAAAGTTGAGATCAGAAAATAGATATCATTGATCTTTCCGATTTTTTTGTCTAAGTGATGTCTGACCCAGTACGGATATTACAGCAGATGCATTCTTCTTTTTATTTAAGAGTCTTTCGCTGTAGAGATAAACTACATGAGAAACGTGAGACGATCTCAGACGGTTTCAGATTTGCTTGTTTTTTCTCCCCTTAAGACTAGACCTTACAAGTAATGGACTTTAATACGACATTTTTGATATTATATCTTGACCAATAAATCAAATTGTGTACTCTACTAGCATATATCACTGAGCGCCAATGTCTTGAGCCGAACACCACGAGCTTTGAGACTGAAACTGGAAAGGTTTCATTTCATGTGGACTAAGAGGTGCGCTTCATAAATTTACTATGTATTAGTTTTTTGCAATAAACTTAACCTGTATTAATATACCAACCCTAAACTGAATTTGTTTTTTTACGTCTTATCAACTTTTTTTGGTTTATTGAAAGCCGAAACGTATTTTTTGCATAATTTTTATATTGCGAGTGAATATTACATTAACCAACTTTTCAGAATAACAACAATGATTTTCAGATTCAAATCCTACTATTTAATCCATAGTTGAGGGGCATCTGAATAACTGACTACAAGAATATAATTTCTGCTCCAATTTTTCAACTTGTAGTATATG
Organism: Acanthosepion pharaonis; assembly: GCA_903632075.3. Classification (NCBI taxonomy): domain Eukaryota; kingdom Metazoa; phylum Mollusca; class Cephalopoda; order Sepiida; family Sepiidae; genus Acanthosepion; species Acanthosepion pharaonis. Next base: position 434,775 of record CAHIKZ030001934.1, read on the forward strand.
TTTACATTATTTACATTGTTCGGACTGTTGTTCTCATCTTTATTGTAATATGAGCTCTGGTAAAACTGGTTATGAGATATTAAGTTTAAATCCAAAATTCTCCAAAATGCATTCACATGGCTCACTGAATAAAAGCGTTGGTTGTGACTTAAGTTCGATACCTGACCACAGCAGAGGTGAACAAAAACATAGAGAGTTGGGTTACAAAATGTAATTAACTGACAACTGAGGTAGCCAGAAAAGACATAGAACTTAAAACTAGAACACTACTAAATAAAGGATTCGGTTTGAAATTACAACGTATATCACCTGAAGAAGGTCGGAACGTAAAACAACCGAAACGTCATGAATATGACAATAGAAATGAGGACAACTGTCCGAACAATGTAAATTGTGAAAATAGTTACAACACCTCATCTCAGAAATATAGATAGATGCTGTGAATAAAAATTTTAAAAACCTGTATGAATTAAGTTTTTAGAATAATAAACAAATTGCAAGAATTCTAGTATCGTCGATACATTATTAGAATATATTCTATTAATTAATAACACACGTCTAGAATGCTGGTGTCACCAAATCTTTCTTGATCTGGTTGAAAGTGCGAGTTTTAACTGTATAATATTGGTATCGTTGAAATGAACACTTGATTATTATTTATTTTTTCTTTTCTTTAGCATGATTTTTGTTGGTTACTTTTTTTTTTTTGGCATCTTATTTCAGAATGTTATTCTCTATTTTTCTTTTTATTTCTTCATTGTTTTAATTTTCTCCTAATTCTTAACTCAGCACGTGTAAGTCACTTAAGCACACACACATATCCGCGCGCATTTTGTGTCTTCAACTAAGCCTGTGCAAAAGGCATAAATAAAAGGACAAGGTATCAAGTAGTTAGTCCGTGTCCTTGTACGAGAAGCAAACGAATGTACCAGTTCAAGTTGATGTAGGAAGAGGTAAGGTGACATTAAGATACCGCCCTGTGTCTGGAATATAAAAATCTTGCATTTACACTTCATCTGATTTTTCTTCTTTCGTTTTTCTTTGAGGATGAGATTAATATTTTCACAGGGCCAATTAATTTCCCTCAACCTTCTGCAAACTATTTAATAAACTGATATCTTTACATCTACACATGCATGCTTCAGTATAATACTAGTATAGTGATAGAAGAATACATGGGAATTGTTTAAAATGTAATCAGTCAGTTATGTGCCATGCTTAGGAGATCATTTATCTTTCGATACATGACTGACATGTCAGATTTTTTCCCGCAGTAGGTTGCCATTACTTTCTGTGGTAGAACCCGGTCTGTTCTATTTACCTATAGCTGGGGGGAGAAGAAGAGGATTCATACCTTTCCCGGGGGTATGTTAGCACGAAAGTGAATTTAATGGATTCGAGTGGAATTCGAACTTAGGTCTGATTTCTCAATCCGAGCCGCTATCCATTACTCCACCGTGCCTAATTTAAAATAAGACAATAAGATGTTATTAGAATAGCTGGCTGAGATACATGCACGTTATCATCCCAGCACAAGCATAATCCCATTCGCGATATGAAAACAAAGACGCTAATATATATTTGAGAGACAACTGGATATATACAGAACTAGAATGCTACAGTTATTTGCTCAAGTATAGAAAGAGATCGTCATTAGCAGACTTGTACTATTGTGCATTTATCCGCTCGGGTCCTGTTGTGGTGTCCCCCTTCTAAAGAGATCATGTTGGACTCTTCCGCCTACTATAAGATTAGTAAGAGAGAAGGCCTTGAGTGAACAGTCGAATAGATTGTTCAAATGTCGAACTCTCTGCCTTGAGCAGAGAGGAACTCGGACGAGGCTTTGCCAAAGGGCAGTTTCGTCCGGGGAGGTAGACAGGCCCTGAAACCGTTTATATGGGTTCAAAGGGAATATTTTTGGTCGAGCGTGTGTGCCACATAGATCCCTCGTGGGCGGTGCTGTTAAATATGAACGTCGAATAGATTGAACGCTGGGTCAGCGGACACACACTCACTAGTCGTGTAATACTTTTCGGTTGTACTTACTGTTTAATATATGATATATCTGTAACACTTGTTTTGTTATTTCTTGGTCACAACAGGTCCCTAAAAAGCTATTTAAATAAAAAAAATAATTAAAAAGAATAATAAATAAATAAAGTTTGATAGCCACGGTATCTAAATCCGCGCTTCACAAGATAATTGAATTTAAAACATATTGACAGAAACCACTGAATTACACTTTCTTTTATTGAACGTTTTGTTAGATTTGCAGTTAAAAGAGGATGCAAATACCCCCTGCCATCAAATAAATAAATAAATAAATAAAGCAGTGGATCAAAGGAAAGGATCTCTTCACCCGCAACACCTGGTATCATTACTAAAAATATATAAGCGTAGTCCTAGGATGGCAATAAAGTCTCATCATTTTACTTTTGAAATGGCTAAATCTAAATATAAGTTTTACTCTAACAGTTTCTTTGCTAGCACTTCTTGCTTGTGGAACTCTCTTTCGGCTTCTTGTTTTCCAGCCAAATTTGATGTTTAAAAATGTAAATGCAATGCCAATCGTTATGTATTGTCTTCACACATTAATGATGTTTTTCTATCTCTTATTGTTATACCAGAACATTACCTATTCTATTGTAATAGACTCTCCCACACATAATAAGTAGTAGTAGTAGCGGTCGCCAGTTGAGCTCAGTGGAGTTGAGTGAGTCAGTCGATGTCGGACATTGAAGTATCAACCATCACAACTAGATTCCTGCGTCATTAACTATTATTTCAAGTTCCTAACGTTTTGTACGTCGGACCCTTACAAGCCTCCACTGTGAAAACTACTGTACAACACTTATATATTTCAAACTCAGTCTAACCTCTCCTGTCTTTATTGTCTTACTTATGGAAAAAAAAAAAATTAATTCGGATTCGAATATATCTGTGCATATAGTAATATAAATATATTTATCATATGTCATACACTTAGAGTTAGAACTTACATTTAGATAAGACACCAGTGATGTTGAAACAAAATGGCTATTTTTGTAGTGATTTTATAACATATTTATGTTATAATTCTTAAATAAATAATTATATATATATATATATATATATATATATATATGTGTGTGTGTGTGTGTGTGTGTGTGTGTGTATAAAATATAGTTTTAAGGTATGCCATATTTATGGGTTAAAGTACTAAATAGCAGGAATAGTGCGTATGTAAATATAAAAGTGAACACATTGAAGTCCACACTCAGAGGCGAAAGTGTTTTATGTTAAATGCAAGCGTCAGGAAATATCTTGACGCTTTTATTTTAGTTAGATTAATTTAATATTTCTAATAGCCAAAATGCTTTGATTTATCTCAAAACGAATTTAAATTCATTGAACATTCTTTTTGAAATTGCTAAATAGCTATTTTTTTTAGATATGTATAGTCATATTTACAAATTCGTCAGCATAACGTAACTCACTTTATTAAACATCTTACAAAAATAAAATATTCTTTTCTGACACTTTATTTGAAGACGATTAAATGATTTAAAATTCGATTAATTTAATTTGAAACTAATATTTACTAAGTATAAAATATCGCAGAAAAGCATGTTTAACACGGAGGTGGGTGGTTTTATGAAGTGTTGACAACTATCTCGACACAGTCATATTTGGAAATTTTTTCTACGGTTGGGGGGCATATTTCTAAAGATTACTTGAATATAGCGTGAACGACTTTTTATATAATCTGTTAATTATACAGTAATCTTTAACAATTAGTGAAATATTTTAAGTAATCTAATATTTTATTAAATTTTAGGTACACTGGCTTTAACATTACTATGGTTATCGATTTTTTTCTGATAATTTCTGATAATACTCGCACAAAAGAATAGGTTTTTACTAGGCGGGAATCATTGAATTGTAGCAATTTTTTCTATTTATGGTTATTAACCCTTTGAGCCCTGTGTTCCTGATCAATTTTTACCGTTCTGCCTGAGCTCCTGAGTCAAAATTCGCAAATAATTGGTATGTTCAACCGGTGGCTAGGCATTAAGTGATTTTTCTCTACCACCGGTAAAGTGGTGGTCAGAGCCCAAAGGGTTAAATATAGGTTTTACTTAATAACAATATCACATAACAGCTACAGAATTTCAACAGATTTAAAATATCAAATTATTCTAATTAAAATTAAAAAAATAAGAAATGAAAAAAATTCTTGTAAAAATTCCTTATTCATAGAAAAAAAAAGTTTTTAAACAATCGTGTCCATAATCTACAGGGTGACTGAAGAGTAACTCCCTATTTTATGTAAGGGTGGTCAGTCAAGAGTCCCGACTTAAAACCCTGTGACTTTTTTCTTTGGGGTTGCTTAAAAGAGCAAGTCTATTATACCAAACTTAGATTTTTAAAGAACTTGAGGGGCGAATACAAGACATTATGTCTTCCATACCACAAGAGTGAGAAGTTTGAAATAAAAATGCGATTACTGGGTGTCTCAAGAAGCTATTGAATTTTAAGTAAAACCACATAGTAAAGGCTTTCCACTCATATCTATTTCTTGTAAAAATTAGAGTTAATAAATGAATTAGAAGTATTTTAAAATGGGGAGTTACTTTTTAATCACCCTGTATATTATCCTTGAAAGCTTTTCTAATTAAAAAATGTCTTATTTTTCTTGCATTTTTTTATTTTACGCTTCGGAGTAGATTGTCTGTAACTTAGGTTCTGTTTTACAAAGGGAAATTGATGATTTAAATTCTCCAAATACTTGTGCTTATAGCTAATATAAGCATTAACCCCTATAAAAATGTATATCTTAAATATGTGAGCGTAACAGATGTAAAAAAAAACATATTTTACCAAAATAGATATTTTTTCATAATTTAATTCATGTGTGAATACGTCCTGAATGTTTAATTAAAATCAGAGAATTATCTGACTTTTGCAATAATTTGTGTTTTTCATCACTAAAAGACTGTCACAATTCCTGTAGTAATTTATGATCAGCCACTGACCCAATGAAAAAAAAAATAACCAAAATTTTGTATGTTCTGAAAAGGATTAAAAATGTATTTTAATAATCAAAACCCTTTTGCCTTTTCTCTTTGATTTTGACGATAATTTTTTTAAAAGTTTTGTGGATATTTCATGATGTATGCTCATTTTTATCGAATCTTTTGAGGTAACTCTCTCTCTCTCTCTATATATATATATATATATATATATATATATATATATATATATATAGGATGTCCACAGATGAAAAAGAGAGAGATATGCATGATTATGTTTTATAAAGGAAGAGACAAAAAAAATTGCTGATTTCCAGAGAGAAAAGTAATTATTGAGAAAACCCGATGGAAAAAAAATGAAAGCGTGTGCGGATAAGGAAACATATTTAGCGGGAATTTAAGGAATGAAAGTTTATAGCATATCTAGATCCTATCCCGTATCTTCAATGAATAGAGTCGGAGGTCAGATTTTGGCAAGCACTGTAAAGGATACATAAATCTATCATTTTTGCCGTTAGTTGACCCAGGAACACTGAAATTAGGATCACTTAGCGAGATTTGACCTTATCAAGTTGTCACTGTCAGCTCGGCGTTTATCAAACAATAAAGGAATTTTGAGCCCGATGTCGATACTACAATTAGACGCAGGTCAATAAAATAGAATCAAGCGAGTCTCTAATATATATTTGAAATGGAAATTCAGAAATTTGTTTGTATTGTCAATCATAAGTCACGTTTGAGCTAAAGTGTCTATTAAATTTTTTGTCGAAAATATGAATTTTTAGATTTTTTTTGAAATTGGCAAGTTTCCCAAATCTATGAGCGCCAGAAGAATCTGTGGATGTCAGACACACAAAGAAAGCTACAGGAGATCCTAGACAAGTTAGTAAAGGAAGACGAGAAGAGAGGACTATCAGACATAAACAAACAGGAAGTATATCTTTCAGTAGAGAAAAGCGAACTACGAACAAATGTAAACAGCAAAAATTACAGAAGATACAATAGAAATTACTTTAACAGAAGATGGGAAATACGACACAAAAGCCGAACGCACATTGAATTAACAAAAGATGCGTTCCAAAACCTAAGCTCAGTACTAAGAAACAGGAAGAATTTTCTTGAAAGAACGAAAACACTACTGATAAATCCTCGTATATGGCTGTGAATGCTCGACAATCTCCTCACAGATGAAGAGAAAACTGGAGGCAGCAGATATGTGGTTCTTCTGAAGGATACTGAAAACACCATAGACCGAACCTGTCAATGAAGACGAAGTTCTAGAGATAATGGCAACAACAAGAACACTTATAGATAACACCAAGAAGAGACAGTTGAGATTTCTGGGAGACATAATGAGGAACAAGGGCTTGGAAAATTTGATACTCACAGGACAGATTGAAGGTAAGAGGGGCAGAGGAAGACAAGGCGAGTTTGAGTAAATGGATGACGAAACAAACCCCAAGAGAGATAACAAAACACATGCTACATAAACAGGAAATTATGGAGAGTCATAATCTCCAACGTCCTGAATGACTCCTTTTAAGAAATATACCTCTCTTGTTGAGACTTTTTGAAGCTCGTATCTGAAACGAGGAAGTATTTAGTTAAATGGAAACAAGAGGAACACATATTCACATCAGAATGAGACGGTTGAAATTACTTCGACACGCAACGAGGAAAGACGGTTTGGAAAATTTGACACTCACAGAGTATATCGAAGGCAAGAGAGATAGCGGAAGACATTGGATCACTTATCAGACGAGCTTGTGTGAATAAATGGCGGAAAGGGTGGTAGGATGCTTGCAAAGGGACACAGGAAGCTAAAAGGTAGAAGGGATAGGATGTCGTGGAAAGCCATGATCTCCCACTGCCTGAAGGGACGACACGGCACATAGAAGAAAATTTTTTCAGGAAATTGTCTAGCATTTACTGCCATACAGAATGTTTGATATTATATAATAGATCAATAATAGTGTTATTTTAGTTTTCCTGTTTCTTTATAGTGAGTTTAGCTTACGAAATGCATCTTTTAGCGTTCTAAATTTATATGCAATTTATTTTAAATGTTTACAACGATAAACTGTAAAATGTTATGATAGATTTCAATCGTGCTCATATTATACCATAATGGATACCTCATGGTATTTCTTCAAGCAATGAGATTAGAGTATGGGATTACCCTACTTGTCTGCCAAAGATCTTCTGCTAACTGCCGCGAGCTAGCGTTGCCAAAGCAATATCTAAGACAATTTTCATCTACTTAATTCTTCTTTTCTTTTTGACAGAAGACGTACTCTATTTGCATTGTTCGGACTATCATCCTCATCTTTGTTACCATATTTATCACAACGTTTCGTTCGGATCTAACGCCTTTATACACTGTGCTATGTGTTAGTTAGATCCAGTGACAGGACCCAAAGAGTGTTAATTCAATACCTGGTTAAGGCGGTGGAGAACTTGGAGAGGAGAATTAACAGGATATAACTGATAACTAACATCCATTAGACATGGCACGTAGAATTAGAACAGTCTACCCCAGCGAGCGAAATAAACGGTTCAGTTCAACATTCCAACCACCTAAAGAAGGCCGGAGCGTACAACGGCTGAAAAGTTGCGATAAATATGGCAACAAAGATGAGGACAATAATCCGAATAATGTAAATAATCTGCATTATTGCGTTGAGAAATTGAATGAAGCCGAAATGAACCAATAATATTGCAGGTTCTTTGATTTCTATCAAGAATCTCTATGTACGTAGCAGAAGAATCAAACCAAATCTTCTAACAATATTCAATACACGGACGAATGGTGCAAGACAGGTTCAGGTGAGAAAGAATCTATACCAGGACGTTATACAAAATTTCTTAGCACTAGTATGTATGTATATCTGGCCACTCGTATTCGGGGATACTTGTCGATAAAGGCGTTAGTTTGATCTGTCCGAAACGTTGTGATAAATATGGCAACAAAGATGAGGATGATAGTCCGAACAATTTAAATAGTGTACATAATACCTCATTTCAGAAATATAGACAGATACAGAGGACGTAGGGTTCATCCCCTTCAGGAGACATTTTTATCCCAAGTGAATCTCACGTCCAGCTGAAAACACTGAATAGTTCACAGTATAGAATAACAGTACGGTATAAAGAACTAGTTAAACAGCAATGTAATATTGATATATTTGGTAAGGGTATTAGATCAATCCTTTACTGGCAGTAAACTGCATGCATGCGGACAGAAAATGAATCCATTAAATATACAGTATAGAAAGAAGAATAAATAAAGGATGTGTCTACTCTCCGGACTTATTTAACCTATTCAGTGAGGCGATTCAGAATAAATTAGAAGTAGTAACATGATTCATTATTGGCTGCCACAATCTTAAGAACGTAAGTTATGCAGATGACACAGTGTTGATAGCAGACACGGAAAAGAATACTCATCAACAGCAAGAAGACAAATTCCATGGGTGTTATCAAAAGGGAAAACCCAACATGCAAATTACAAAATGAAAATACCAAGAATCAGTCACAAAAGTCTAAATATCTGGAAAGTTTTTTTTTATATTGCATACCAGAAGATGGCTTCCAAAAGCTACACACGAGTAGAGATTCATATCATATTTCGGTTTAGGATTAATTTTCATCATCCTTCTCCTGAAGTATTCTCATTCACTCCAGTAACCCTTTGCGTCTTAGTGGCATTGTCTACTTCATTGGGGTGAAATAATTTTTAAAAGAAGTATGAAGATACAGGGAAATTTTGTTAGAAACAAATAAAAAAAAACACTGAACTGTTACGTAATATTAATCCTCGTATATATCGGTGAATGCGGAACAATCACCTCACAGATGAAGAAAAAACTTGAAACAACTGAAATGTGATTCATCAGAATGAGGCTGAGAATATCATGGTCTGATGATGTCAGCAGAGACAAAAAATTTAGAGAAAATTAGAACAGAAAGAAAAGCTGTAGTTAAAATCAAGAAGAAACTGTTGAAAATACTAGGACACATAATAAGGAAAGAGTACTTGGAAATTTGATACACAGAGGACAGACTGAATGCAAGAGGGGGGAGAGAAAAACAACGCATAATCTTCCTATTAAGCTTGAATAAATAAATGGTGGAACAAGGTTTACGAGATAGAAGAAAAAGTAAAAAAAAAAATGATTAAGAGCTGCAAAGAGCAGGAAATTGTGGGGAGCCATTATCGCCAGAGTCTTGAAAGGATACGACAAAGAAAAGAGGAATATAATAATAATTTGACCAAATGAGCAGATATCACACAAATCGCTGCAATAAAGTAAATACATACATGGCGGAATGTCCTCTCATGTCATGTCTGAATCAGATGACATTCATGATTTTCTTGTTGATCCTGTCGTTGATGATGTGTCTGTTGAATCTTTAGTCCAGCGAGTGACCTACACTTCAAACCACAAGTTTTGCAAGTAAGCATCTTTTTTTTTCTTTAAATCGGTATCATGCAAAGCAAGCCAGGGGTTACAGAGCGTGGAGGAATTACAAACAGAAACATTAGTAATTAGTAGAAAAAGAAAAGAGTATCAGGAGGAGAGTAGATAGCGATTGACATTGCATTTAAATTTTTGCAGATTAATGTTGAATGGAAAGCATGGAGCCGGAAGGGAGTTCCATAAGCGGAAAAATGCTAGAAAAGAAACTGTTAGCATAGAACTCGCGGTTACACCTAGCCAGCTCAACTGCAAATTGATGAGATCTCGACACCAGTCTAGTACTGCACTTAAATTCACAAAGTCTAGGTACCATAGCGACGAGCTCATCCGAACAATTACAATGAAAGTATTAAAAAAAAACGCACAGAGAGGGAACCTTGCGGCGGAGGATAAGTGACTGAATCCGAGCCGCTAGACCAGGACCGATAATACTGCTAATTCTTCTTTGGAGCTTATCAAGGGGATCTAGGTAAATAGCAGGGGTACCGGACATATATCACTTGGTCTCTTGTCATCATAGTCCAGTGATATGTAATAAAATCGAAGTCAGTATCTACATACACACATTTCCATTCTTTTTTATTCTTCCCATTTAGTTTGCCCAGGCAATCAAATACATTGTTAAGTCACGTAATTGTTGGTATATATATATTTTTTTAACATACAACGTGTCTTAGCACGTGCAATACTCTGTCTTCATCAGCCGCCGACCAGGGGTGATCTCACGGTTTCGGTGGATATGGCGGGACCACCACCCCTAGCGCCACCAACAGCGTTTGCCACCAGGCAGGGTATGAAGATAAGCTAACTAATTGTTCCTTTAAGTAAAATCTATCTGCAATGAAAGTTTCTTGAACGCGTTTGCTGTTATTGACGCGCTCGTAAAAGTCGTTAAAGACGACCACGCAAATATCTCACTTGCGCATATTAAGGTCGTGATGTTGCGCGCATTCTATTTGCTTGTTTTGATCTCGACCAAATCCAACTTGACGAGTGTTGAACAGTTTTTTTTGAAGGCGATGCGAAACGCTTTTCAACCAACGGCCAGTGATGCCTATTTTTGAAAGGAAGGAAATGACCGAATGTCCCAGGAACCCACGACACCCAATCTCAATAGGCATCACGTGACACGTCCAGCCATTTTCCATACACTCGGCACGCAGTGATACATACCGGTTTTTCTTTAGTTCGTGCGCCTCCACCCTGTTCTCTTCCCAAGGGACTGTTAGTTCTATCAGGAAGACAGTCTTTTTAGAGTCGGACCACAACACAATGTCGGGACGCTTCTCTGTCTGTGCGATGTGTATTGGAAATTTTAAGGATATCATTAGATCCACTAAAACCTTCCAATCACTGGCACCACTCAGCAACTTTATATTGGGGGATGTTTGTTTTTTCTTTGCAGGGCATTCCCCTTCCTTATGGAATTCAATCTTAGTTTCCTTGGATGCCACAAGCTGTTGATTTGCTGTCTCACATTGTGTTCTTATTAGATCCCTTATCACCTCTAATACCTTGTTGTGTCGCCACGTGTACATATGGAGCGAATGTGGACAAGCAGAAAGCACATGAGGCAATCAAATACATTGTTAAGTCACGTAATTGTTGGTATATAATATTACTGGCCCTGAGCTGGCATATAGGCTGCAGTTATTTTCCCATTGCCCTCTCTGACTATTCTATATTACCATGGCAGCTCTTCTAATGAGCTCTCCTCCTCGGTACCGCGACTGCATGAATTTGAGCGTACTACTTGATTGGAAATTAGGTCTCATCGTTTCACTGTTGAATTAGCTAGATGGAACCGTAAGTTCTATTCTAATATTTTCTTCTCTTACATTTCTCTGTGAAACAATGCTCTGATTTCTTGCTTGCCTTCCACTTAAAATCTTCAAAAAAGTAAATGCAACGTCAATCGAAATATTCTGCTTTCTCTAATTTTGTTCTTCTCTTGTCCTTTCTCCTCACTAATGTCTTTCTCATTCTCTTTTCACTCTCAGTAACTCCTTGCGTCATAGTGGCATTATCTCCTTGGAGTGAAATGATTGAAAAAATAATCTCTTGTTTCTTGTTTGAACATTAAACTGTCTTCAATCCTATAGTTTTTCTCTTCCGTAATCAAGAAGCTGCAGCCAGCAGTGATTTGACAGTTGTTTTGTTTTTTTTTGCGGTCAACCCTTTGCAAGTTAATTACACCAGAAACTATTTTTAGAGTATAACTATGGTTCCGAGATGATTATATTATCGAAATCTTCTGTTTACCTGAATCTTGTTCATTCATTGTCCTTTCTCCTCCCTAAAGACTTCTCATTCTCTTTCACTCTCAGTAACCCCTTGCATCTTAGTGGCATCATTCCCTTAGTTGGAGTGAAATGATTGAAAAATAATCTCTTATTTGAACATTCTTTAACATTAAGAAGCAGCATGCAGTGATTTGACAGATTGATTTATTTTGCGGTTTATCAACCCTTTGAATCTTGTTTATTCATTGTCCTTTCTCCTCCCTAAAGTCTTCTCATTCTCTTTCACACTCAGTAACCCCTTGCGTCTTAGTGGCATCATCCCCTTAGTTGGAGTGAAATGATTGAAAAATAATCTCTTATTTGAACATTCTTTAGCATTAAGAAGTAGCATGCAGTGATTTGACAGATTGATTTATTTTGCGGTTTATCAACCCTTTGCAAGTTAATTACACCAGCAACAATTTTTAGACTATAAGCATGGTTTCGAGATGATTTACTGAGTCCCATTAATTATCTCATATCTGAGAGGAGAAGAGGCTGATCCATACGTTTCTCAAGGATATTTGCGCGTAAGTGTATATGATTAATCTAACGGGAATTGGAACTCGGGGAGCCGAGTTCCAATTCCGCGACTTTATTCATTGCCCCACCTGCACATCCAAGCTTACCACAGTTGGTATTTCTCAGCGGTCACCCATTTAGGTATGGATCTGGCTCTGTATATTGCAGGTAATGAAATGCGCGGGCGTGTACGTGCTTCTGTTTATGTGAAACTGAACTAGGTAGCTAAACTAGAAAAGAAGTTGTTTTGCAGTGAGTCACATGTGTTTATCAGAGAAAGGCCAGCTGGAAGTTTGCCAAAAGCGAACCAAAACTTCAATGTGGTTACAATGACAAGTCTGTGTGGTTTTAGAATGGCCTAAAAGAGATTTTGTTAAATGGCAAAACATTGTGTTTAGCGGGCAAATAGCAGTGGGACATGTGGACGGTGACGGTGGAGTATATTTCCTGTTTGATTTTATTGATTAATGCAAAGGTTCTCGGCGCAATATTTTACAGAATGTTAGCGAAATCTTAAAACCGCTTCAAAAGCAATAAATTGATGATTAATCAAACAAATTGTTGGCTGGCTCAAGCGTTTTGGGCTGTCGCATTTATCAACGGCCATACATTCTAGAGCAATGTCTTTCTTTAAATTATTTCCTGGAAGAGAAAAAAAATAGCCCAGTAATTTTGTTGCAAGACAACATTGTCCTGCTTCGGAAAATGTGACACCATAAACAAAGATGGCATTAAAATAATAAGATTTTATTTTGCTTAAGATCTGTCTCAAGTCAGTTGGTTTGGATCATGTATCACAGGAGGAAAACATTTCTTCCGGTTAGTGGTTTAACCTTTTATTAAAAAAAAAACAAAAAAAACAAAACAAAAAAACAACGGACGAATCATTGCATCAGAGCAAGAATATCTCTTTTAATGATGAAAAGCGTTATCTTTTTTAAACATTTAATCCTAAAGCAAGGCGATAAAACCACTAAGACGCAAAGGATTACCGATAGTGTAGGGAACTGAAAAATTCTTATTGAGGAGAAAGGGAAATATAAAGAACAGGATTCAAAGATATAGAAGATGACGATTGGCGTTGAATTTTGATTTTTGAAGAACTATAGTTGACAGCAAAGTCATGCGCTGGAAGAGAGTTCCAGAGGCGAGAAGTGCGTGTGAAGAATATATCAGTATAGAACTTGCGGTTACGCTTATCAATTTTAATAGTATAATGATCAGACGTAGTTGTCAACCTAGAACTACAATTAAATTCATGAAATCGAGGTGCTAAAGATGAAAGCTCACTAGAGCAATTGCAATGAAAATATTTGTAGAAAAAGCGCAGTAAAGTTAGGTTAAGGCGGTGGAAATGCGTTTGAATTCGAGATTCTAGGTCAGGACCGATAAGATTGTAAAACATCGTTTATTTGAAAAGTGATTTAATGGAAATGAAAACTTGACAAATAATTCGGTATCTGATGTCTGATAAAACACTATAAATTATTCTTCCAAATTGCGGAAGATTTTGCGCCAACCTAATATTAACTCATCTGTCTATATTTCAGAGATGAGGTATAGTAATTATTTACACTGTTCGGACTGTTGTCCTCATTTTGTTGCCATATTCACAAATTTTAAGCCGTTATACACTCCGGTCTACTTCAAGTGATTGTAATTTCGAACTGAACCCTTTATTTCGTCCACTGGGTAGATTGTTCTTGTTCCACGGTTCATGCCTCTTCCGGATGTCTCAGTTATTTCTTAATTGAACTCACAGCTTTTTGGGTTAAATCACTGGATCCAACCAACGCTTTCTTCCATTACGTCATGAGTCCTTGGGGGACAAGAACAATCTATGCCTTGTACTGTGCTTTCTGTAGTAAGCGGATTCTTTTTATACGATGCAGTTGCCGGCTCTACGCCGAACCGGTTTGAATCCAGAGTTGTTCCTCTTTTAGGCTGGATTCTAACCAAGGCTAGAAGAGCAAATGTGATCCTAAGCTGAGTCGAGAAGAGAAGATTTAGACATTTTTCACGGAGTGGGTGGAAAAATGAACGCAGAGAACACGGCACGAATTTGAACATGACACGCCGATTCAAATTTCCGCGACAATAAACGTAGCGCTCTGCCCCCATTTATAAGTTGTTGATTAGATACATCATCCAACTTTTACCGAATCCTCTACACTTTCCTCAGGTTGACATCCAAACATTTTGAAATGTTTGTATTGGAGCTTCTGGCGCGAACGCCAACCAGAACAGCAGGTCGCTTCCAAATGTCTGGTATAGTCAATTGACTTATTGCGTCACGTCATTTTCTAACCATGTATAATTTTCTCTTTATTTAACGTACAAAACAACTGCTTTTTTGACCCAATGTAAAAAAAAAAACATACCAAAAGTTTCCTCAAACTTTTGAAAGGTATATTTATATATATATATATATATATATATATATATATATATATATATATATATATATATATATATATATGCGTGTGTGTGTCACTACTCTTCTAAATGCTTAACTTATTGATAAATAGGAAGTACTATTATAGATTTATATTTATAACGTTGTTGCTAATGTCCTTTATGGCATCTTGTTGGATTTTCCCCTCTTCAAAAATACAGAGAAGAAAACGCATGGATATGATAGGAACAATGTTGATATATGAAATAAACAAACAATTATCTTCTATTTTATGACTACGTGACTTCAATGTGGTTTGCATTTTACTCTTAAGTGCTGAAATCATCAAACTGTTTTTTTTTCTTACTGAGCGGCTTAATTTTCCTTATTGATGCCTATTTATGTCTGCCATCGAAAAGGTTATAGGACTTGTTTAATCAAGTCGTTTTTAGCGCTCTTCTAATAGTAAGCCATAAGCCTTTTGCTCTTTATTAATGTTGAGCGTTGATTTGACAGAAGCGCGTCTCTGCTTTTGACTCTGACAAAGAAGTAGATTTATTCAATTGCTTCGCTCAGCCGGCAGAACAATTGACAGTTGGGCCGTGTTTTCACCGAGGTTAATTGCTACAATTATGTACAAAGGTGCTTATTGGTGGGTGGTGACAGAATCGGCATTTGGCACGCAACTTTCATACCGCTAGTAATTTGATTGGCCTGTCGATGTCAAAATAGATGTGTGGATTATTTGTGTGCGTGTGCATCCTTAAATACGCCTATGTGTGTATTGTTAGCTATCTGTAAAAAAAGCATACGCGTATAACTGCGAAAATGTATAGGAATTTATGAGTGATTATATATGTATATATATATAAGAAGAAATGGAGTATAATTCAACACTCTGTAGCATTTATTTTTTAAAAAGTGCTCAATACATAATAGAGCTTAAATTATAATTATTTTTTAAAAAAATGATTTCACCGTTACATAAGAGTTCTCATGTTTAAATGTTTCAGTACCAAAAACTTCAACTTAATCATAGAAATTAAATTAAAGTAAAGTACCTAGTTCTGTTTCATCCCCAAGCGAATTTTGGAATAAGCAAATTTTAAAACTTCTTTATTTCCGATAGAGAACAAATTAATAATCAAAAGTAAAATGGAATCACATTTCAAAAAATAATTAATTATATATATATATATTATATATTCTGTGTGTGTGTGTGTGTGTGTGTGTGTGTGTGTGTGTGTGTGTGTGTCTTGTGTGTGTGTGTGTGATGTGTGTGTGTGTGTCCTAGCGCGCGATGGGAAATTCAAACAAACTGTTTCATAATCAATCTTTTCAATTATGGGGTTTCTTTATAACTCGTTCAATGTTACTAAATTTGAACTTTATACATAAATTTTGAAACATTTCTCTAGTTCGTAGCGCAATTGGCAAATTCTTTGAAAATCATCAATATTTGTTTAAAAAAAGTGGATATTAAGATGGGGGTAGCCAGTTAAACAATTAACTCATAAACTAATGACCCATTTTTCGTCATAGCAAAATTCATGCATTTCTCAATTGTAGAAAAACATACTTGAAAAGCCAACTGCAAATTAAATTGTTTGGCTATTTTCATAATTAAAATTTTTGTAAACACTGAGTAAAATTTTCTAGTTATTTCACTTCTTTGGTTTAATCTGGCAAACCTACAGCTAATCAACAATATTCGATTAAAAACAAGTCATTATTAAGTGGAATATCAGTTTACAAGTTCAAGGTTTTTCAAGCAAAAAACTTCCCATTTTTCCATGGTAGATTTTATATAATTTCTCATTTAAATTAAAACGTGGGCGACCTTTTTTATCAGTGCCATTAATATATATATTTTTTAATTTCGGTATCATTTGTATTTAAAAAAAATTCATTTCAAAACTGTTTATAAAACTTGAGATAGTAAAGATAAAGATTTTCACGGTAAAATTTAGTTAGCACTGGATTTTTCAAATAAACAAAAAAAAAAGTTACTAAATTGTTATTTAATATAATCCTCGTATTTGGAAAATAAATACTGAAAAATTTCCTCACAGATGAAGAAGAAATTTGAAATAACATAAATGTGGTTCTAAAAGGATACTGAAAATACCATGGACTGGATATTTTGAGCAACGACGAAGTTTTAGAGAAAATGGAAATAAAAATGAAATTTATGCTTAATATCAGAAAGATAAGTTGAAAAAATTTCAAAAAAATAATGCGTAAAAAAGGATTTAAAAAATTTAATTTTCACAAAACAGATTGAAAACAAGAGGAAAACAACATGTTAACCTATCGTTTTACGAATTTATGTAAATGAATGACTGAACAAAGTTTTAAGAGAAATATCAAAAGACAAAATTTAAAAAGAGTTAGAAAGACAGGAAATTTGAGGATCCATAATCGCCAAATAACATTATAAATTAAAATTTAATAAGATTAACATTTTTCAATACTGTATTTGTACAAAATTGTTATCTGGCTTCTGACCCGTTTAAACAAGAATAAGAAATTTATGAATTTTCTAGAAATAAATATCTATAAAAGCGGTGATGTTGATTTCTCATAGGCGCCACTATTTTAGTTTTTGATCGCGGATACTCAACATTTACAGACTAAACTAAATTAATTACAAACAGAATAAACATATCTCAGATTGATTTTTGCATTGTATTCTGCTATATGTCTACGCGAATTTGGAAAAAGGACTAAATTCTAGTTAGTTTATTACACAAACGTTCAGGACCAGTTATTTCAGGACATCTTGAAAACGTTATACGTACGTCAACATCTGAAAATACCTACGTCATTATTTGAAAGTTTTAATAATAATAATAATAATAATAATAATAATAATAATAATAATAACAGAATTATATATTTTCTTTAATTATAATTTAAACTATATTTATTATGATATAATTTTCATTTAATAATGAATATTGAAATAAGAAAAGCAAAAGAATTTAAGCGAACAACACATAAGGCATTTAGTCTTCATCTCTTTGGTGATACAAATGCTTGATCTCTGTTGTAACGTTTGGAAAGCCAACCACAAAAAATGATTGGAAAAAATAATTGCTCATTTGTTGTAGGTTAGCGTTTCGCGTTTGGTAAGTGAACATTTTCAGCGCGCTCTCGCATATGCGAAGTTTATCATTTGTGTGCTTATCTGTAAGCTGACTTTTGTAATGACTATAATGGAGAGTGTGTAATGTTAATCTTTTCGTACTTCATAAGTTTTCGCCTGCCACTTATTTAAGTTTTGTAATCTTCCATTCCATATTCAAACAATTCATACGCAAATGGAATTTTTCTTGTCTACTATTTTTAATAAAACGCATACATGGTTTTTCCAATTCAGCAAACTTTACCCCATAAAAGCAGTGTATAACGATTTGAGTTTTATTATAGTGTCAGGAACTGCTTTTATTTTAGAGATGTTGTACCCAAAGTTAGTGATGCGTCGTTTCCTTTCCTTTGCCATTATCTAAAAATGACAATTCTTCGCGCTGCGATTTTCTTTTCAGAGTCCGAACAGATAATTATCAAGAAGGCGCCAACCTGAGTTCCTTTCGCCTAATGTTCAATAACTTCAAACTCTAAGTAAGCTTTTCTTTATCAAAAGAATGTTTTTATATATACAATGAATTGTTTGCTTTTCTTACAAGACATTTACTGTAAAGCCTTTTTTTACTCAAATATTTTTGGATATGATCCCTTTTCATTTTTTAGCCTGGGGATAGCGTAATTTAGAATACATTATATTTAAAACAAAATTTTTTTTATCCCAATTTAAATTAAACCCTTTGATAATTTTGTTGCTTAAGTCAGAATTGGCGACAAAGTGTTCAACAACATATCTTTCTCTCGCTTCAACAAAATACTGGACGCTTAACCAATATTTATGCGTAAATTTTGCAAGAATTAAACAAATTTTATAATTACTAAAACTCTGAGGTAAATAGTATCTTTGTTCTTGAACAAATGAGTTTTCGAATTAAACTAAAGTAACCATTTTATATAAATTAAGTGAATCGTAAAGAATGAGTGGAGATATAAAATAATTGATCGTTTAAAGAAATTAGGATACCGACTTATTTTGTAAAATGTATCAACCAATAGGATTATTAGAGTCACAGATATTGATGAATGAATTTTAGGTTCAGCTCGTTTTAAAAAAAAAAAGGGTAAAAGTGAACTTATTATGTGTTAATTAAAGTTAATAATAAAGCTGAACTGGTTTAGTTTAACAAGTCTTTCACTTCCTATCTCTCTCTCTCTCTCTCTCTCTCTCTCTCTCTTTTATATATAAATGGTATTGTGTGTGTCTGTGTGTGTTTGTGTGTGTGTAAATAATAATCTCAACTTTTAGTCGGATTGAAGATCAGAAAACAGAAACGGAAGAAAAAACGCAATCTCAGACCTTCATTCCACAGTTCAACCTCATCTGTCACAAGTGCAAAAGAGGTTGCCATGCGAAGGATGGACTGTTAAAACACTCCAGACGATGCTAAGAAAATGATATTTTTTTAACCAATACACAGTGCTACCAGTATCCAAGATAAACACTCTTTGTTTCAGAAAGAAAACACTTGTGTGAACACAAGAAAAATTAAATAAAATGTTAATCGCATTGCCTGTTTTTTCTTCAACGAAATCTGTATTAAAATGGATTACAAAATATATATATATATATTTGTGTGTGTGTGTGTGTGTGTGTGTGTGTTCAGGTGAGGGACAGGTGCAATCTATATTTACACGAAAAATTATTCATCCTAAAAAATATTAATAATCTAAAACTACTAAATAAAAGAAATGAGTTTTTATGTCTTATTTTATGCACAGAAAATTGTTTCTCTTAAAATATTGTAGGACTGGACAACGCACTTTTTGTAAATTTTATTTTTGTTTCCCACTTTTATTCTGGATCATTTACCGATTATTTTTTCCTTTAACCATCTTAAAACGTCTTTTACAAACACTGTTCAGCGTTCAAATTTAAAATTTTTAAAATACTTCACTTTCACTTTTTTGTTTTTTGGGATTTTTTTATCTTCTATTATTGATTTCATGTATAAGCACCACATTTCCTGCACTTACACCCTGGTATCTTCCTTAGTACTATTTTGTGTTATTTTAATTTTGAACTTATGAATCAGCGTCCTTTTCTAGCATCTGTATACATTTTTAAATAAACAATATTTTTTATCTGTTCTCGATGATATGGGTTTAACTGTTATGAGGTCCACCCTTTTTCATACAAGTGGACTCGACCAGTGTGTACTTTTATACTACTGAATACCCGAGAGGTAGAGTAAAGAGAGAGTAAGAATGTGAGGTAACCGCTTTGTAGGAGTCACAGTTGCGAGCACGTAGACTCAGAAGGAAGTCATACTTCGATACTGAATTTCCCAGACTGTATATATATTATTATTGCTACTAACCGCATTTCTGGATCTACTAACCGTATTACCAATTGTATTATTACGTCAATACATTTATTTGCTATATTTCATTCCTGCGTTTGTCATTCATTTGAGAACGAATCCACAACAACAAATGAATAAAATAACATTTGAAAATAGGTTTTGAGTCGACAACTTAAAAAATTGACATTCTGACTTATGGAGAAAAATGCATTGTGCAAAAAGGTTTAACTTTTAAAATTCGTTCAATATTATGGTCGAAAAGAGAATATATCTATTATGTTCTATTAGTCAAATGGATTGACTTTGAGTCGATGGATTTCATTGTTCTTTGTTGTCCTGTATAATTGTCAATAGATCGTAGATAATTTTTTCAAATTTTCGGCATTTGATCACTGATGTAGTAAGCAAATTCGTAATACAATACACAATTTTCGATAAGCTTACTAAAAATATTCTGAAAATGTAATCCAAAAATCATGGGTATTCTTAGAGCTGCTTTTTTTTTTTGATAAAATCTAGTGAAGAATTGAGACAAACCTCTTGATCTCAAGGAGACAATTCTTCGAGTTAATTGTCGGAATAAAAATATATTATTCAGATTTCATCCTTTATATAAGAGATTATGAATTTCTGAAGGAAGTTATAAATTTACCTGATTATTAATTAATGACAAAGTAATAATCAACAAGAGAGATCGAAATCAGAGGACATTTTTTGGCTTTGCGCTTGTTACTGAAACCTTTCAAAGTTTTTTTTTCACGCGTTATCGACAAAGTAGAGACATAACCAGTTTCGCGATAGTCTTGAAGATTTGAATGTCTCCAATCATAATGTCGATTGTAACATCAGTAGACTTTAAACAATTGACTGATTTTTGTTCACTACTTTGTTCACAGCATCATATTAAATGTTGATGCTAAGCACAAAGTTCCAAGTAGAATTTAAAAGTAGAAGATGGTGTCTCAATCGCTACTAGTACTAGATGTTGTCTCAATAACGTTATAGTTTTATTAGAAATTTGATTTTAAAGATTTAAAATTAAAAAGATCATAAGAGTGCTATTTTAGAGAAGTACCAAAGTTCTTTTGTAAAATATGCTATATAATTTTTAAATATGACATGGAAGAATCAGAACACTTGTAATGAAAGTGTTATATTCCTTTTTGAGTTTTTTTAAAAATAAGCAACCACGATAATGAATTTCTTGTGAGTAAGATAATGCATCCTGAAGTGTGTTGTTTGGTCGTTTTGCGTTTTGTTGATACCTGAAGAAATTTTATCTCTGTTCGTCATCTCAGAACTACTGAGAGAGAGATTTTTTGGAAAATATAGATGTTCTATTCTGTTTTTTAGCGTTGACTAAAAACGACTGACTTTTGGGAGTTTGATGAAATTGGAGGTATGATATTTAATGTTTTTAAAGTAGTAGTACATTTTTATATTCTATTTTAACACCACAAACAAATAATTACATAAAAATAACTATTTAGAAACATGAATTTATTAACTGACCTTAACATCAAATCATTGTATGTATTTTTTAAAAAAAGATAGATATGTATAAACAGATAACGATGTATATTATAATTGATGATTGACAATTTAGCGTAGGCGGAAAAATATAAATGTTGATAAAATTGACTGAGATCCATAACAGGATTGCCACCTCCACCGAGAATGTTCGAGGGTTTTTAGCATTTTTTTAAGTATAAGGTGATGCAAAACTAATTATACAGTAATGAAAACACAACGTGCACTCAAAACGTATTGTACTGAATATACAATCAATGCTGGTATAATACCACTGTATACCTGCTTTTGCAGACCTCTGTATAAATATTTTCTGTACATCAGTCAATTTTCAAAAGAAGTCACCTTTTTTCCGATGAAAGTATCTTGAATTCATTTAATATTTAAACAATAAACAAATCTTTTTATGCTCCAAATACATTGTAGTTCTACTTTCATTAAATGCTTTTAAAAACATGCGATGCAACTTTTGATCTATTTCATTTAGTAGAAATAAGATTTCAGGAAATCAAAAACAAAAAAAAGACCTGAGAAAATGAAGAAAATCCGGCATTTTCAGAGGTTTTTGTTTTTTTTGACGCGAGTGTTATATAAAATCATGCAAGGATGTTTATTTATCCAAATAAACATATATATTAACTTCAAATAATTTTGCGAAGATACTATTTGTACTAAACACGAGTGTCATTTGAATCGTCCTGCCAGCGGAAATATTCAAACTTACGCAATTATAGTCTAACTCAAATAAAGGTTCCACGAAATGAATCCAAATTTAATAAAAACAAGGAACAAAACAATCGTGCAGCGAAGAAAATTATTTGGAAAGTGTGTCGTCCCAAATAAAATTGTGCAGGAGGATTCCTGTCAGAAAATCAACGGCAACTTGTATTTTTTTGTAATTATAATTATGAAATATAACTTCGTACATATACACAATGTTATGGCCTATATTTTCATGGTAGCATTTTTTTTAATAAACATTCTTTCTCTCAAAAATGTTCATGATGTAATTTTTTGATTTGTGCTCTTATTCATTTTAAATGATGAGTACAAATAGATTTTAGAAATTTTAGATAAGGACACATTTGCTTGCGGGGATTTAATGATTTGTATATAGTAATTAGATAAGTTACTATAGGTTATTGTCAAAAAAAAAAACAGGCGGAGATTCCTTAATCATTCTAATCACTCATACATATGCTTATTAAGATCAAGATATTTATAATTGGTCTAGTTTGATAATTAACGTTGCGCAACCATATGTATGATGAAAAGGCTAAAGAAAATATTAATGTGATTAAATGTAATTTCCCTAACGTTAAACAAAGTATTTAAAAGGCATCTGATGAATGAAATTCTGCTGACTTACCTAGGTTGTTTTCCATAAACAGAACATTGTTACTAAATTCTCGATTTGTTTCATGCAAGTATTTTATAATTTGGCAGAGTGAAACAAAAGTAGAGACAAGAACAAGAAATATAGATATCTTTAGGTAAATTTTTCTTTTTTTCAATATTTATACAAAGAAGAAATAAAGCATAACAAAATAACAACGAAAGAAAATTTGATTAAATAATCGGACAACTATTAAAAAAAAAAAAAGAAATTTTATACAAACTGTTTTTCTCTTTCAATATTGTTGTCTTCTTTATTTTGCGACTTGCTTTCCTTCGTTCGTTTGTTGTTTATCGAATTCTTATTTATAAATTGGTTACTTTACGGTTCTTTTTTTCTTCTTTTACTCTATTTTTATTTTTTTTCTGTCCTTCTTCTAATTTATAGTGATGAAGTTCACCGTTAATCAAACTAAACGTAGATGTTATTTCAAGTTTGCAAACAGCTTCATCAGAAGAAATTCTGAGCAATTCGACAATTGTAGAACAACAATAAGACTCAGTTACAATAACGTCTTTTTGTTTCGTTTTCTTTTTCTTTCTTCTTGGTTGTTTTTGGTTTGAAAAAAAAGCAACTTTCCTATTTATATTTGGTCCAAGATGTTAAATTTATTGACAATTATGAACTTAGTTTTTGTTTTTCCTAAATATAAAATTAAAAGAATTTCGACATAATCCTGTCAGAGTCTTAAAAGTGCAGGTCTTTTTTATGATGTAACCATAATTTATTGAGTAGGTATGCGTAGAATTTCAATTTTTTAAAACAACAGTAAGTATGATCAATAAATTGAGATTCGAATGTTTCATAGCAGAATAGAAATAGATCGAAGCTTCACTGGCCTATCGTCACTTCTACTAATTGCATAATTTGTTTACCTTGTAAGAAGGTTAGAGTGGAAATTTTCGGTTATTATACGTCTTTCTCCTTAAGTATTTAATGGAAAAACATGAATTCTTCTTTTTTATATGAGAACATGAACAATGCTGTAAAATGCGGACACAATTGAGTGTATAATGGATTGAGAGGAAGAGAGGGAGAGTAAAGGTGCCTCTGTGTGTGGGTATGCGTGTGTATGTGTGTGCGTGCGTACGTGTATGTATGTGTGTGCGTATGTGTGTGAGACCAAATGATTTATTTATGAATATATAGGTGTAAAAATATATATGAACCACACCTTTAAACCGTGTGTGTGTGTAAAAGGGGTTTGTTTTTCCCTTTTCTTTGTTTTTTCCTTTTTCTGTTTTTTCCTTTCTCTGTTTTTTCCTTTTCTTTTTCTATGGCTTTGCATATGTGGAAAACATCTGAGAACTTATGTGAGTATAATTGCAATAGCGTCAATATGCGTGTAGGTTTTAAAATGACTA